>LUCH01001301.1:31709-100113 GCA_013368495.1 Paragonimus heterotremus
GGAAAGCAGTGGAGAGGAATTTTCTTTCTCTTGTAGCGATCTATGAATCTATGTATTTCATAAGTTAGATGTGATGGATCAAAAATGGTGGGGACTATTTGACAGTTAATATACCACAGTGGATACCTGTATACATGGCTTAATGTATTATTTCGGTATAACACAATCATTTCCGACTGACTCATCTCTTACTCACTTTTTTACAAAATGAGCACTGCCGACTTTTGAAAATACTCAATTTCGCCAAATCAGCAAACGGCAAAAAACCTCTGAGACAACGGCTTCCGAAAAGTTTGGGCACGATGTTACATCTCTGTGAATACCGGAGTAAGTGATACCTGCCCCTGATACAAACACAAGCTAGATATAACCAAACCATTTATCATGTCTCTTTACAATTGTAACCATTCATTCTACCACCACCAACAAGTGCAGTTCAGTTACTGCTAAACACATTGCAGTTGGTTCGTGTGAGCAAAACCTGCGCCCTTGCGTGAACTTATTCCGATGCTGACTACTTCCATGGCCATAAGTTAATTACGCCAGTTCTACTCCACACGAACACTCCATCTGGTTCTGGTGGCATCAGCTTTTATAAAGAAGCAATCCGGCCATGAAGAACGCCACGGATGTTAGTGTTCATCGGTTGTTCCCTATTAAAAAAATATCACTTCATGATGTTTTCACTTTTAATGTAGGTATTTTTCAATAAAATCTGTTTGCAAAAGTATTGAAGGAGAAAAGTGACCTTTAAATCTCTGATTTGGTTTCATTCGGAATGTCCTGACAATAACCCGCTGTCTTTGGACAACCACCGGAAAACCACCTGCGTCAATTTAAAGCTCATAGTCAGGACACCGGACTACAGTAGTGTTCTCTCATCCCTCCTATATGTTAAACGCACACAAGCAAACTTCCGGAGTACATTACACACGATACTTACATTCTACTTCTACTGAGGTCCAAGGTTCACCTATTCGGTAATCTGTGAAGAACAATCATACATCTTCCTTGACTACCCAGCAGACAATCAACACAGCGTTAGCCAATCGAATTTGTAACAAGAATTGAACTATTGTGGAATTTTTGCGCCACAGGCGTGAGGCATTTAAACGGATCCACCGAGAGAAAACATCGTTTTTCTGAATTATTTGGTTAATCCTATAAGATATTTCAATCGTTGATCTAGAGCGATTGGCAATTTTCCAAAATATAGTTGTTTCCAAAACAGTGTATGTTTTGGTCTCATTAAAGCCCTATACGTGGAGAATTACTGTCCAAAATACTTCCAGTACTAACCAGATCGTAATCCAACCTTCTTGTTTTAACAATGTGCTTCCCGCTGCAGAACAGTTGAAAACAACTTACGTGGTACTATGCAACCTCGTTATCTTCAGACATCTTAAGACGATTATAAAAAAGACTCCAACTCACTGGTTCACAATCAAACGAAATGCGGCATAATGCCCTATCTTTCACGTCTTCATTGCGACCAGTCTAGACTGATCAGGATTCTTTTGTTATTTGAAATTGAAGTTTATTGCAGCTTTTACCTGATTGTTACTATTATCTAACCAACATTCTGATGAGAGTCCGGACGGTCAACTAATCAGCAAATACGAACAATCATCCCACGAAGCGTGAACAGTTAGAAGATCGCAATGGAGCAGTCACTGAGTACAATCGTTAATGTTTTCGAGCTTGTCACAAGAATATTTGTGAATGTGAATATATGCTCTTACTGAATGGGAGGTAAAAGATAAACCTGGTAGACGAACAGCGCAAAATTGGGCGCATAATGCGGATCCACTGGAGCACGTGTCTTTCGCCTAATTTGTCAAAACGTGGGGTACAGTTATCTATGAGCGGATTTAACTGAGATAAAAATGAGTCTTTTTCATCTTGAAATGTTTAAAAGCACTGGGTTATGTCTTCTCGACAGAAGACTAGATTAGTCAGTGAATCGGTCATTTGCGTGCACGGACAAAACACATTGAATTTAGGCAAAAGTTTTCTACAGGTAACAACATATGAAGGGGGTTAAATCTGTGCATTAACCTCTTGTGATCAAGATTACAGTACGAGGATGCACGACAATCCTACAAAGTACACATATAATAAGCAGAGTGAGCAGTTGAACGCGATGATAATAACTTCCGCTTTTGATGATCCGTGGCGAAATAAGTGGGCTGAGACACAGTGATGTTTGGATAACTATGCACCAACCACTATGAAGATATGATCTGAGGTAGATGGCAAGAGGGGGATAACACTCATGACTACAGTATTCTCCATGCGGTTTAATACTGAAGGTTGATGAGGTGCACGATAATAATCGAGGGACCTCACCCACAGTCCCATTTCTCTTGCTTTTGTCATAGAAATCAGAAACAGTTCGTATGGCTTCACACGTTTACCGGTTAGCATACACGGTTCCGCACGATGTGCTGTCATTCTTTGATCTTCATCACATGGTGGCAGATTTCTGTGCAATTAACACACTGGATCGTACTTCATTGATTCATGTAATTTCGGAAGGCTGTTCAGGCACTTCGTTTTAAAACTCTATTCTACAGGATGACCTATCATCGGTTGAAGGCCCAGCCATGTGAATGCATTATATCGACCGATGAGATGTGCATTTGTTTCAAGAGTTTAATATTAGTGTACAGAAAATTGTTGAGGCGGAATTAGATAAACTACGAGTACTAGCTGATGTAAATACAGCGAAATGTAAGAGCAGTAAGATGTTTCAGTCGTAAGCAAAACTTCCTGTCATCAACCGTTGTACTAACAATAACGCGTTTAGAAGGATAAAACCAGTGAGAGACCAACATAAAACTGATAAAACTCAAGCAACTTCGGACTCAGATACCAACATCCCATTGTTTCTACACCACAAAGACTTTTAAAAATGAAATAATATAAAAATACCGTCTCGACTCTCAAAAAATGCAGTCTTGGCTATTTGCTTGAAATATTAACGAGCACCATTACCAATTTCACATCGTGGAGCTTGAAAAAATGAGTCCTGCCTTAGAAGGAGGGCGCGCTTCACTTGGAATGAAAACAACTTTAAAAAAACGGTAAAAACCTGTAAAAATAACAATATCCATCTCCTACGAATTCTGAGCCAATCAGTACCTACGTAAGTTATGTTACAGTCGAGATTATAGGCTCAGATTGAAAGTAAGGAGTAGGCTTTAAAAACAGAACACTGGAGTGAATCATGACGAGCTTGTCAAATTTCCTAATACACAATTAATTTACTAATCCTTCTGAGTTTATAGCATATATCCACAAATCGTTTATCATCTAATTCCAAACTGTCATAAGCTTGACAGTGCTTTACAGTTAGTCGAGGTGTGGGTTTTCGTACTAGTGACTCGAAAAATGCTGGGGAAAAAATATGTCAAAAATGAAAATGACTGAGCCAGAGATGGGGAAATTTCGGACACGTAAACATGTCATTAATTATAATCCACTGGCATTTCAAATGATCTCCATTTAGAGATTGGAGTGATCACAGGGTCTTCGATATGGCAAGCAATTGCCAAGCACTTTTCACGTTTGAACAATCAGGTCTTTGTATTTTTAACCATATTTGCCGTTTATTCATTTTGTGATTTTAATCGCGTTTTCATGGTCTAAATAAATAAGACCCGGTATGTGGAAAATTTATCCGGTGTTCGATATAATGCATCCAACCATCACAAACAACACAACCAAATTATCCGAACAGCTGGTCCCCACTTAGCAGCGTTTTGAAATACGCGCTGGCAAACTAACGTCATGCATGCACGATCACTCGATTTGATGTGGGCTAATTGGTGAAGATGTCGGCAACTAAACGAAGCCGGTCTGTCGACAAAATTGTCGCAGGGAAATTTCCAGGCGTCATCACAGTATTGATGGTGTTCACGCATTACGTACTCATCAGTTTATCGATGGCTGGATGTCTTTTCAACACAATATGTGAGGAAGTTGACTGAAAGCTGTGGAACGCAATGATTCTCACAGATATGTCATCAGAGGTATTGTGAACAGGCGAGATGGTGTAAATCGACCAAGATCCATCACATCTAACTTATGAAATACATAGATTCATAGATCGCTACAAGAGAAAGAAAATTCCTCTCCACTGCTTTCCCGTCTTTGTGTTAATCAGGGAAAAAAGTGTTTCTAACCGTTTATCATTATGAACACGATAAGTGAAAATAAATGAAAGGAACAAGGTTGTACAAATCTGTTCAGCATGCTGACATAAAAGTACCGTACAGAGTAGCATACAAAAGCAACGTTTTATCACGTATGCGGCGATCGAGCAACTCTGTTTCATATAAATTGTTATGTAATTAGCCTGATGATGAATAATCGAAAACGAGCTTGTTCGCTACACTGTTGTTTTTCTGATCGAGCAATACTTTCAAAACTCAGCCGATTCAACCGTGATCACAAAATTGGCCAGTGAATTCCAACGTTTAAAAGACGCTTACTGTGAATCAATTCTGTCTGATTGTTCCATTACTGAATTTCAGAGAGTGATCCCTCGAATGTTCATCTTCGTTTAGTGGGAGGAGGACATGTGTCAATAAATGACTCGAGGTGTGTGCAGTAAATTTTGGTGAGCATTAGACCAACCGTTAAGATATCCGTAATTCACTGAGTATTGACCTAATCCTATAGGGGTTTTCAAGTGGGGAATTTACCAGAGTTCCAGAACTGTTTAACTGGCTCGTCTCTCAACATTTTCATTGTGTCAAATCATTTTCAGATTGGCGCAACACGTCTGTATGTTCGTTTCCAGGTGTGGACGGATTATCGAGTGTAGTGTAATGGAGAACACTCTAGGGTATAGAGGTTCACAACATCTTCCTAACCGGTTCCGGTCGCCTTTTTAGGCGTGACAACACAGTTTGTGGATAGGATAAAACGGTTTGATCCTACGGTCTCTAGTTCTCGTTTGCATGCTGACACGAGTAATTTCGCGTCGTCAGGGTAATAGTGAGCACATTTTTGATGTTGAACTTGTGTGTTTCTAGACACGTTAACATTGAACGGCATGGTATTTTACATGAACCAACGATCTGCTCAATCTCAGTCATTCACTGAGGCTTTCACTCCTCTTGAACACTTCCGAATTCGCCATAGGTTGCTCTCATCGGGGTGTGGAAATGTTTGTAATTGTTACCGTACTGGGTGGTTAATTAACGAAAGGGGTGAACAACAATTTTGCTGAGATTGACCATTGCGGAATCCCGATTTCAGCAGGAAGCCACATTGATACCGGTGAGTGTATCAAAAAGATGTACTTACGTTTAGTTTGGCAGTCTTCCAGTCGGATGATTCTCTGCTTGCAGAGGACTGTATTATGAAAATTACATCGTATGATAAAGTGATCAATGCCATCAAAGACATCGGAAGGTCAAGATAAGTTATATGTGACCAATCTTGCATCAGTGACCTTCGTCTAAATGTCATGAACGATAAGCAGATTTGTCGCAGATGGGTGTCATTCACGCAATCCGTGTTGTTCTGTGGCGATCAGTTCATGGTTTTCAATCCTGGCTTAGAGTGAGTCATTCGGTAAATTCTCCATCAATCTAGAGACTACTGAGAGAAAAGTTATTGGTAGATTGTTTGTGGAGTCATTTCTCTATTTACCTTTGAAGTTAGGTGTGATTGTGAACCACTTGCAATGTTCAGGTACACAGATACTTGAGAAGGAGCGCTCGAAGTGTGTTGTTAGCAATCCTGTTATTTCAACGACGTAGCTGTTTAAGACGACAGGGCACATCAACTGTGAACTGAATAGTTTTTGAATTTATACGTTTTTTACTCTCACTGTGATTTGTGCTACTGTTTATTCAAGTACCTTATTCGAGTTGGCTTTATCTGCTAATAATTCAGTCGTCACTGATATTGATGCATTCTAATGCACTCTATACCCATGATCTTGGTAACTTTCACTGCCCTATTGACAGGTCCAACTGAGTTTCGGCATTCTGATATAATATTTTTGATCTTGGTTCACAACGACGTGATTTTTGAAATCCTTAACATTCTCCTTCGTTATTTGGTCAAGACTACATTTATATTGAAATCGGTACAGTGTGATGGCATTCAAAGCACGTTTGCTCTACGTGACTTACTCAAAAAACGTAAGTTTAATTTATTCTGTGTAGATGTTGAACGTTTCAACGCAATCACATGTTTGATTCATCCCCGTAGGCGTCTGAGATTTGTGCAAGACCGAAGTCGCTTCACTGTAACATGGCTGTTGACTTCATCAAAGATCTTTCTGAAGGTCTGCCAGTTGTCATCTAGGTTGAGTGCGGTAAATTAAACAGGCCAATCAACTTTCAAAATCCGCGTTCACACCCCTGAGATTTTTGCTATGTGGCAAGATATTCGACCCGTATTCTTGGGAAAGTTTTGTTTAATTCAGCGTAGAAATCTGAATTCTATTCTCTCAGAATCATTATGACTAAGTGAGGTTGCAACATTTAGCTTACTTAACATATTAACCTCACTAGTTTAGAGCTTAAACCACTGTGCGTAGTTTCGGGTGTGCTGAAGCAGTCCGTCTTTAGTCACTATCGCGAAGAAATCCTCGGTAGAGGGAGAATTTGCAGTATTGACTGAATGGTTCGTAGAGTTAAGATCCGGGTAATTACAATCTCCAGTTTGACCATAACCTGATGATAGTATTCTCTGAAGAGCTTTGTGGAAGTTCGCATCGGCATCCTTGTTTGCTTAGAGCGATCTCTAACCGTTACCAATCAAACTCGCCAAACTGACTGAGAATGACCCTCGTCATGTCTTCCTGAGGTCTTCACGTACGCGTCCCTATAAAAAGTTAGGCCAACTCCTTTACCACTTTTCATATAAATTTTAAACAATGTCACAAACAATGTCCAAACACGCTGGCCATGATAGATGATTTGTCTGTGACTCTTAGAGAACAGAGATCACCCAGTGATGCCAAGAAACTCTACTGGTTCAGACTACTCATTGGTCGAATAACGACATGAGAGGTCATTAAAACAGGCAAACTGTAAACTAGTATTTCTGTCCTTGTGTTCATCGCCTTCTTCTACCTCAAACGATTACTACGGACGCGTGTTGTCCGTGACGTATCCTGACTGAGTTTTCATTTCTGCTGTGGCTGATTTATTGCAATGCCATTAGGTTCTAGAAGTCAGCCACGGCATGAAGAGTAACTTGCAGTGGATGTGTGATGAGAGCGTAGTTATGGTCAGATACCTTTTGTAGTTTCTAAAGTCGCTCCCGAGAGATAAAAAGGTAAACCAGTGGTTTAGAAAATCTTAAAAATTCCTTTCTGTCGTGTTCTTCACAATTTGCTAGCACTGTTCACCGACTGTCAGGCGGTTTGAACACTATTACCCACCGACACAACTATGGGTGAGTTCAGTTATATCATTCATGGTGTGTGGGTGTCTACGTTTACAGTGTTTGCCTTACAGTTCCAGTCAAGATTAATCGGTTGAGATTTTCCTCGCTTTTTTTCGTTCACCTTGACTAGATGCTGTACCGTTAAAGTTTCTGGGGTGAAATTGTGCAGAAGACGATAAATCCGGCAACCATTGTGTATGCTTCTATGTGGGTTAAACATCTCAGACTTTTGTCTATAAACCCTCATCCTCCTTGCAGATTGATTATAGAATGCACAGTAGACTTCACTAAGGCAGCTTTAAGGAGTATTACTGTTTATATATTGGTTAAACTTCAGAAAAAACATTCTGACTTTCAAAGTGAACAAGCTATAAACGAGTTAAGCGAACTCCAAAGTGATTTCGGAAAATCTTATAAATGACTGCCCCAGCAGATTTTGCGAGATCAGTCAACTACCTGGGTGAAATTAAATACGGTGTTTCGATTTCCTCAGTGTTCACGCGCGTCGGTGGCACTGAAGATCCTAAACCGACAGTTAAATCTTGAAATCGTGACAGATGGTGACTGTATATCGTCAAATATTATTTTCTGTGTGGCAGGTAAAGTTTTCATGGTGGTCACAATGTGATCTTTCGCGCCTAACAGTTTCCTGGGAGTTTTCGTTCCTCGATTATACACGGCTCATTTTCAAGGTATACGTTACGTATCCCAGCAAAATACTTTCTTTATCCCTGTCCAGGAAAATGTTGTATTTGTCCCTATGTATTTGTTTGACAGTATGAGGTGATAGTGACCAATGATCATAACACCTGCGCAGATTTGAACTCTCATACTGCATGGTTGGCTAAAACAAGACTTTCGGTTAAGCGTTGGTCTCCGTATATCTTTATTGTCTTTGAATCACACCAAACTCAAATAACCAGAACAAAGTGAACATTACGGTCATTGTGCGTGTTTAACAGATGTATATCATCGTCCCCAAGTTTTGTAGTCCACTAGGGTCAACCAAATTGTGGTTTTAATGTGCTTGAAGCTTACTAAAATTGTCTACTTGAAAAATCGTTGCAGTACAGTCAAGATGGTCTGACCTACCACTCAGATTACCCGAGACACCTAGAAATTCCCTTAACCTAACAGTCAGCAGTAGACTGCAATGAATGTCATAATGTTCTGGAGAAACTGAGTGTCTATTTATTTATTGAACTACAGTTGATGGTGCGCACACAATAAAATATTTCCTTTCATACTACTAGCAAGTTAAACAAACAGAGATGTAACTGACCATTTTCGGCAAATCCTAAGTTATCTATTGGTGAAATGATAACATTTCAACATGGTAAGTGTAAAGTGTAACTTGTTAAGGCCAGTTTAGAGGGCAGTTCCCGACGCGTCCGATAACTAGTTCCAATGGTCTTTGATTTCTGATACGACGGTTAAGTGGCTGACGCACTGTTTTGTTACATATATAGCTCATGTACTTACACAGCGATCAAGGAGTTAAACCCAATTCTGTAGACTAAACGTCAGTTGATCTGAATTTCCTTAAAACATGTGAACGATTTGGTGGTAATTACGAAAAGCAAACGATATTGTCTCATTTTCCTTGACTGTGCATATTATTATATCGATAGCATGAATATACCAGGTTTTTTTTATTTTTGAGCTTTCGGATATTTTCCTTAATGATACATTAGGTTGGACACTTCGTGTGGTTGATGTATGTTGAAATCAAAAGACTACATACGATTCTTTTACGTTTCAAGTTTCTAACTATCTAATTCAGCTACAAGAAAAGCCCCAGGAATATTGATCCGTGAAATATTATTTAAATCTGACGCCTTATGTTCTCGTAAGGAACAAGTCTTTTTTGGTAAAAACTCGCATTATAAATATGCAATAAGTGTAATCTCATTTCATTGCTGTATACCTGATTTGTTCACGGAACAAATGTGTAAACAAATATTTATCCTTCGAATCCAGTCTACGGTTAAGTCCTGCTGATGAGAGTGTTTTCCCGCAATTGATAAAAAACATTAAACTTACTTGTTCTCTGGTTTTACGAGTTGTTTCCTCCGAAAAGTAACGTACTGGTCCGTTACTGTGAAGAGCTAACAATGAAACTGATTTTACCTGCAATGTAAAAGTAGACGCTACAAATAAACCGGTCAGGAATGTTGTTGGCGAGTCAATAGTTCATAGAACGGGTTACGCAATGAGGTCGATTGGTGAACTCATGAAAAATATCAAAAGCATACTGTGGCTATAAAAGAAGAAAATTGTCCTCATGAACCCATAGAAATAAAACCTATTCAGTTGCAAACAAGTTAATAAATTTTGACCACCATCTATTGCATTTTAGTTAAGAGAAAGAATCACATATGTAAAAAGTATTAGCTGATGTTCTGAGGCCAAATGTTATTACATTTGTTCGTTCCGTGAGCTTAATTATCTCTTTTTATGAACCCAAAACAATGAGAAAATAGGCATATTGATTAATTTAATACTGTTTTACCGCAATAACTTAAGAGATATAAGAACAAGCAAGTGAGAACCACATTACCATCCTGGATAAATCTGTATAAAGGTGTGATATACAAATGTAGGTTGCGGTATAACTAGTTCCATTGTCGAAAAGTAAATAGATTTAGAAGTTACTTATCAACTAGTGAACAATCAACGATTACTTTGTGCTGAAACAACTTCTATAGGTTTCCATGATCAACTGTTGCACATAGGATATGGAAATAATAAGCTAAAATCAATTGTACACGAATGTACTTGTATTTATAATCACACAAAAAACGCTGATTGCAGTGGTGATCAGTATCTGAAGGACAAAACTTTGGAAAATTGTAATTGATAACCCTAGCAAATGGCAACCTGTCTAATATCCAGGACTTTAGCCTGCAACGATTATTGGATGGACTGATTTTCCCATCTGCTCTAATCAAAAATGCAAACCACTGTTAATTTAGCTGAGGAACATCTGACCGACTGACAGACCTATCTGACTGGTTGTATCGATTTCATTTCACTCTACTTTCACTGTTGTTCTCAGCCTACCACAACTATCAACTTGATTATGATATAGCCTACATTTATTTACAGTTCAGGATAAATTACTCCGCATCTACTTACAAACAAGGAGACACACTATTAGGCAACCAAACGTTAATATGTAGAACAGAAGTGTGAATGTGTTTCGATGGAAGAAACATATTTGCACTGGCATAAACCTAATAACGAAGCTTAGGTAATAGATGACGTTAGATTGGACTGTTCTACTCCTGTCACCTATTATATATTTTCTACTTGACTCTCGGTTATTCTCAACTGATACTAACACATGATGACAGTGGAGTGATGTACTTTGAGTAAATTAAGATTGACAGTAGCATTCATAAACGGAATGTCACATAATGAGTTTACTCCAGGAACACATCGGGATTCTCTATCCCAAAGGTAATCGTTATCATACAACCGTAAACTAGTGTACAATGCAAAATATACGGAAATGGTCACAGACGAAGTGCATTACTGAATCAAAAGGGTTATGAATGAAAGGTTGTTCACGATCAACATTGTGAACATCATTTGTCCATCCTCGCATCGTCTAACTGGTGGTCCTACTGACTCAGTTCCAACCACGGTGATATTGAGGTCGGTATCCATTCTTTTGTAGTTTGCTATGGTTCCAGTTGGATACGGCTTCCATATTTATCACCTGAATATATTTATTTTATCACACAACTGAGCACAAACACACTGTTAATTGTAAGCATTAATTTCGCAATGTAACAAATTAAATGCCGAAAATCGGGCTCTCAAATTGTCGAGATCTATTACTTCTATTGTCGCTGTCCTGACGAATTAGGTTTGCCCATGGGAGTATCAGGAAAACTGAAAACATTGCATTCACTTTAAGTAAGATTTGATAAAGCAGTTTTAAGCCTTGAAACCAGCTAGAACTTCTAGTATGTGATAACCAAGATCAAGGTTGCGTAGGTCCATACAACGAATGAGCTTAATATATAAACATTGACATTTATTCTTGCACGGTAACTCTACAATAAGCTGGTCAACTTCAGTTTTGCTTCTAACATTCGGCAGGATAGATGACATGGAGGTTGTAATAATGCAAATACACACCCATTTACAACATATGAGGGGGGGGGGAATTCCCGGAGTTTGAGAAGCCACTTCCTTCTCAGTGGTCCCTAAATGATAATGGCTGATCACTGACTCCGGAGTTGTATGGCAGTTGCATGGCTTGCATGCATAGTGTTCTCAGTAAAACGTTAAACGCCCGTTTCATTGACACAGCCGAAACAGTGGCGTTTAAAATGTAGTGATTCGCAGTGTGACTGTTGATTTCTTCATGAGTACAATCGGCTACTATATAAAACTTCGATTTCAAAGTACGCAAACTGCTAATGATGGTGTGTTGAATGATCGTCTCAACTGTCAGTCATCTTACCAAGGAATAATCTTCATGATGAACAGTCGATTTATGCATGAAATTTGTTCAGCCAAATAACCCGAGCTAGGCCGATTGCAATCTCGTATGAATAACAGATGTGACCAGATTTGACAAAATGCACACAACCTGACATCCTTGGCGCCTAAGCTCGATCGCTGACCTGGTTAACGGAACTTCTGTCGGACAGGCAGCATTTACGAGTTTTAACAAATTTGGCGGAGTAAACAGTAAGCAATGTACAGGACGATTTTCGAAAATATCATTTTGAGTGACAGCAAGAAGTGAAACACCTCTAACAGTTACCAGTCAAGTAAACTAAATATACTGAGATACGTAAAAGGCTTGTTTTCATAGCCTATATCTTTTAGGAATGAACTTACTCTCCAATGGCAAACACTATAATTATGCGGACGCAAAATAGCTAATAGCTTTGAACAACGTATCCAGTGAGCAGAAGCTGCGCACATTCGGGTCAAGTGAGAAATTTGAAATGTGCTATGGCTACTGCTCTGGGATAACGAACAATGACATGACGAATGTCACTGTACATCGCCAGATGATAATAGATTACATTCAAATTAAAAGAGTGTAGAACAAACTCTTAGTGAAAGGTAACTGTGCGGTATCTCTGCCACTGTCAAGATAACGCAACGGTGACAAGAAAATTTATGGAAGACACGGTAATGGCGAGCGCTTTCTGAAATGACAAGATTTACCCCATCCAGAAAAGTGCTTTGTTTGACATGAAGATGTATGTGAATTGATCACTTTCGTGATGTTGAAACACCCACACCGAAAAAGCACTTGACGTAATCCGATAGATGCTGGTTGCTATGCTAAATTCAGATTAACAGCGTACAGTCAACGTGAATAAAACAGCATGGTTAAAACGCAGATTTTCATGTGTCTTCGCCAGTGCGCATCATCAATACTTAGTCCTGCTTTGGTTGTACTTACAAAGCCTAAATATGTATCTATGTTGGAATCGATCACTAGCTACGGTTGTTTTTCTGTGGTAACACGAAACGAATGAGTTTGAATAGATTCTCACATGATTGTCCTGGGTAACTAGACGTGATGTGACTTCGAGAGTCACAACTGTGGAGACAGTGTTTACTCGCAGTAGATAATTATTGTGGCATCGGTGATGCCACTAGGTGTATGTCATACAGTGCAAATCGGTTATAAACGTGACCTCATCGTCTTGAGATTTTTAGAGTAACTCAGCTACACAAAGTTTGAAAAATAATCAATCAATCCGTGACCTGCTTGTCAAATCCTGTCATTACTGTTGGTTGTTTCAGGAAGGCAAGAATGATTATCTGGCCTGAATAGTTTGTGTCTGGTTGTTTTTTCGCCCCTATGAAAGCAAATAAGCTAATATTGTACTGTATTTGTTTAAAGAGATCGATCGCGTTTACCCAATGATAGTTCACACGAGGCTCCGTAGTGAAGATGAAGATGATCACAGACTTTTGCGATCCTCTGATCATTGTAATAAACTGCAAAGGGTTCCTTGATAAAGATTGTTGTGGCAGAGATATACTACAAGATTTTTGACTAAGACTGCTGTTAACCAACTAAATAGTCGTTCACATTCCATTTACATTCGAATCGCAGTAACTATAGCTAAGAATATTGGGAAGAATTGGAACGTTTAAAAAGATCTGACGTTCTGCATCGAATAAGGTGGAGCAATCCGATGATTGTGTATTGTACTATATAGTCTCCAGTTGGATTTTCCATGGATAAGCGAAAAGCTTGAACAAAACGTATTAAGCAGCTTGGCGGTTTATTTGATACAACTCAATTTTTACTTTTTAAAACAAGAATTTTAGTTCTACTCATTTAATTTTTAAACACTGAGATTTGTGCAATGTAAATCGATAGACTTGACCTTGTCGTCATTTTCCAGTGCCCGCGAAAAAGACTGACAAGTTTTTCAAACCACTAATGAAACTAGACTCAAATTTTATGGATATGTGCACCAAACTAACGAAAACTCTGAGATTGTTGACTACTTCTGGTGTAAGTCAGTAAAAGCACATGACAGGTAAAACATTACATGGCCCGGATTAATACGGGCAATCACTAGTTAAATGGGAAATTTTTCGAATGCACTGCACGTGTTATTTTATGAAGTACATGATTGCAGCATAATATATTCACAGTGTCATTGGTAGTGGTATATTTAGTTTAGTGCACAACTCTGTAAGTATACAGTCCAAGCGCTATGCACATCCGGTGACGAAATTATCACATTACAACAATAGTACTAAGACACTGAATAGAGGATGGCCTACTTTTCATGTTTACCTCATTACTTTTATGCGCTTAGTCTTAATAAATCAATGAAGAATAGTCTTAACTACGACGCTGTTATACGGGCGGCAGAACATTCATTTTCTCGACATGCAAGACGCCGAAAAATGTATAAACGCAAAATTAAGACATTTTGGTCGAGCAGACGACATATGTGATGATGTGGGAATGTCACAAAAAGACAAGTAACGGGAATATGAGGATTCCTACTGATGTCATGTGGAGGCAGTAAAATAAGGTCATTTCTATTCATGTAATGAAACAATTCCAGCTTTGGAAGTGTATATCCATGAGTTCTCAGGTTTTCTATTTCTATGGCGGAGGAGTAACTTTAACACGAGTCCACCGGAAATTTATTCGTTTGAAAGAAGATTTAGTCGGTTTTACGATGAGCTGAGGTGAGTTAAACCCGGCTTCAGTTTTCAACACATCATTACTGGCCAATACCATAATGCTGTCTGATTTATCGATCAACTGCAAGCTTAATTTTCAACGATGGTGAACAAATTACGCTTTGTGTAATTGTAGGCGGAAACTTGTTTCACAAACGATTAAATTTGTCGAAAATATATGTTGCATTCGAGCTTTATTCTTGTTAGAACTCATTGTGGTGGTATTTCCTTGCAACTGCCCAGAATGGAACTGCAACCACGTCTTTATAAAGCAACCGTTATGTTTACTGAGTCGTTGCTCAAACGTTAGCCATAACAGAATAATAGTATACAAAAGTTTACTCACAACTGCTTGACTGGAAACTCTGTGGAAGTGCGATAATTGCGATCACTTGTGTGTGATATTCAACTCATTCCAATCGAACAAATCAATGAGGCATAAACTTCTACGAAACAGAGCGAAGCACTAAAATCTTGCGTCAAAAAATGGTCTTTCCGGCATGACACATTTTTGCTTGACTGATTATCCTATGGTTTCGATCTAAATCCACTTCCATGATCACTGAGGGACAAGTGCTCGATCAATCACAGGATGATTCAAAGACAGAATTGGTTCAAGTATGAAGAACACACTGGAGGGACTTACTGAACGTACATTAATAGAACCAAGAGCTAGGTCTGACTAACTTTCGTAGGCAAGCTTTATTTTGCAGTGGTTCTACAATTCTGCTGTTATTATTGCGACCATTTCTGTTGACGTATCACGAAAAAAACGAATCTCGGAAAGGCTTCCCTGTTACATTGCATAATGTTATCTATCAGATAAATAGGTAGCTCACGACTCTTCACTTGAAAATCTTCCGTGCATTATTGAGTGATTTCATAATGTTGTCTTGGGGTGTATAGAATCGCAGGATTGTCAAAAATGTCGTCGAAGTTTTCTTGTATATGATGCAGGGAAAGCGTATGTGTTGATAGAGTTTCCCCTCTTACCGCAAGCAAGTAAACTGTGATTGCGCTCGAACAGTCATTCGTGGGATCAACAAACCGACATAAGTGGGACGGACGTTGTTGCGTCTAACATGCTGATCATGTGAAAGTCGAACACCAGAGTCAGAAGTATAGACACCATAGTATTTCGAAATTCATTTGACCGGTGGAGTACACTATAATCATTTTGTTCAAGTCATTCAGCGTTAGAATGATACTCTGACTTGTATTGCCGCTCATGGGGCAATTGTGATCTCATGTTTTGAACTCACCTTGTTTTTACACGAGGTTGAATTAAGTTTCATGTTTACCCAGTATGTACTAAAGGAGGTTGTGGCCATAGTCTAAGCCTGAGGATAATGGAACCCCCGACACATCACATTAGCAGAAGATGTGTAATTGTAGGGATTTTAAGCAACAGAAACTCAAACGAAAACGCATTCTACGAGGATAGCTGCAGCTTCTCGGAGGTGAAACAAATGGTAAATAACCTTCGAAGATACTGGGATGCATCTGTTTCACTTAAATCTTGAAGCTGCCAACAAATCTTTATGACGGTCGACTGTCACAGTGACTGTGTAACATCGCTGAATAGCACAGGCCCAAGCGACAATATGTATCCACTGTCACTAAAGCAAAGGCGCCTCATCAATTCATTCTACTTGAAATCTGAAGAAAGGGACATGAATGCTGCTTCAGTAGAGATAATTGAAGCAAAATATCACAGATGTTTCAGTCGAATATGTTTTCATATCGTTCACATAGGTGACCTGTTTGTAGGTTATCTGATTTACTAGAATACCTTCCGAGATGGCTGAAACACTGAAATTAGCTTCCCAGAAAAACGATTGTCGAACTTTGGCTTCGAGGTAACGACTAGTGTAAGAAAGACTTGTAGTTATTTAAACGTTGGGTTAACAACAGTACAATAAATTTGAGGGCAATTAGTATAATACGTTTGAAAGTGAAACAGTTTTTAACAGCGACATGATCCAAACTCAACCGGTTCACACTACTGGATTACATTTTGTATTCAGACAGGACCTTGGAGGATTAACTTTAGGAGATGTCTTTGGTGCTATAAGAGTTCATTTTTAGACGAGAGCGTTGCAGGTGGTAGAGAATTGAATTGCAATTTGTTCCATTGTGAAGTTGATGTTCAGTGTTTTTCTTCGATTGACATCGTCCTCAGAAGTCCACTGTACAAGTAGGGTTTCCAGTCTATAGCTATCAAAATATTCTCTAACATTTATTTTTGACAGTTAAACACTGTATTCAGCGAGATCTGATGATATACTTGAGCACAGGGCCCATGAGATATTCCTACTGCGAAAACAACACCAATGTGGTCAGAGGCTAACACACTCGTCTGTTAAGTTTCACGTTCGGATGTGAACTATGTAAGGATTCGTGTGTCTGAAGCGTTATTGCAATTTTCCGTTTTATGTAATTTGCAATCACATGTTAATCATTGTAGCAATTGTCCATATCAGAGGGAACGATGAAAGTTTCAACAAACTGTTTTACATGTGTACTGGAAAACTATTTATTTCGTTGAGAAACTGTGAGAGTAGATAAAACAAATTAAGTTGACAGTTTCTTAAAGTGGCCACAAATCTCTCGCTTGCGTTACTTGCTAGTCATTTTCTGTAAACAGTATATTATCGATAGTACGTAGCCTGGCCCGAACTGGATCACTCGGCCAAACTGTCACAATAATTGAGCTGATATACACTGAAGTTTGAGAGGTGCTTATTGATTGTTATTTCATTGTTGTGCTCGTGACACAAAGTGAGATATTTCAACCGGTTGCTGGCATAGTGTGAAGGGGAATAAGCTGTATTGATAAATCAGATAAATGCGATGAAGTGCGTACCAGCTTTCAGTTCACTGTCTTATCCAGACAGGTTGTTTAAGAAAACAGAGATTTAATCATTGCAGAGATGACCTAATTTTACCTGTTAGATCCCTCAATCAATAGCAACATCCGCTGTAAAATCCACACATTAATTAGTTGAGGTTACAAAAACCAGAGCATCTTGCTCAAACCGTTTGACGTTTAGAGGTATACTTTTAGAAACATCCCAACGGAATTTGTCCTGACGGCACCATCGGGTGACGATGTTATGTACATACACAAAGCATGCCTTTAGAAAATAGAGGGCAATCTTGAGGTTAACTGATTGTCCTGATCATTCGGAGAAGGTAATGCTGTATCTGACGTCCATTGGACGTCGTCAGCAGTTCTCAGTTAGTCGCATGTTGCAAGCTGTTTGGTGTATGGTTGAGTAGTCACATAAACAATTATGTTCTCTCTGTTCTAACAGTGTCCTTCTCATTCATACTCCTCTGATAACTCTGTTCTCAGTCCTGTTTGTTAAAACCGTTGTGCATTTCTGTCATGTTATTTTCTAAAACGTTCAACAAATAACCAATCGAAAAGAAGCACTAGAGTCGAGTTTCGCTCTCATTAGAGCTCGTCAGTAGTGCATATCATCGCCACTGCCGGGACTTGAACCACGGACATGCTGTTCATGAGGAAACCGTGTTTACCACTGCGCCATTGACCTCACGTTAGGCACGACCGAATTATCATATGTGAACGCTCAACCACTCTCGCTTGTGAGTAATGATCAGGTTGCCCGATCGTCTCGAAATGGAGACACAGTTACTGTCTGTTAACTCCAATCGATAACCCCGCGATTAGGACTTCCTAGACAGGTCGAAATCTCCGATCTCATTAAACCTGCTGGGCGATATTTTAGATTACTGATGAGTAGTCGGGGATTTGGTTAATTTCAAATTGAACATCACTCACAATTGATCGCAGCTGTCGCATTCCCATAGACTTTCCAACGTGAGGTCAATGGCGCAGTGGTAAACACGGTTGCCTCATGAAGAGCATGTCCGTGGTTCAAGTCCCGGCAGTGGCGATGATATGCACTACTGACGAGCTCTAATGAGAGCGAAACTCGAGTCTAGTGCTTCTTTTCGAAAGGGGCCGACTGGAAAGTCTATGGGGATGCGACAGCTGCGATCAATTGTGAGTGATGTTCAATTTGAAATTAACCAAATCCCCGACTACTCATCAGAAATAACCAATCGTTTAAAAATATGATTAATTTTAGCAGGATGGGTGCTCGTGTGTGAACCCTGTGTATAATGCATTGATGGTTAAGTTACGTACCACCAACTAATGCTTATAAAAATAACTCATTATGAAAATAGCTCTGGTTAAGATCCAGATTTCAGGTGAAAGGCTTCATTAACTCAAGTTGATAACTCATTGTTGGATCAACAGCTTTAAAAGATGAATGGTGCCATGCACTATCAAAGAATTCACTTCTGTTAGGCGTTCTCTTTCTTCTTTTTTTTCAAACAAATCGTAATGGTTTCAATTTCGAATCCTTTTTACAAGGTGTGCCTTACAATGTGGAGAAGGAACATATGTTTGCAACTGTATCTGGAGGCAACAAACAATTGTCAACAAATCGAGGTGACATAATAATCCGAGTTACACACAAACTCATCTGTGAGCATGTGCAAACATGTCAATATTCTGGTGAACAGCTACCGCCCGTCTCGGATTACAGGGACTTAAATTCACAAAAAGTTTTCTTTAAGATAATCTACAATTGCTAATAGGAAGATTAGTTAACCGTGGAACTAAATTTACCTTCGGTTGAGATGAATCCAGCCTGATAAGCAAAGAATGAGACTCTGCGTTGGTCCCTATATCCAAATCATTTGCTGCCAGTGAATCGTGTTCTTGTCCGTCAGCTAAAGAGAGGTCCACAGCTCGAGTTACACCGGATGCATGCTCGCCCCACCCGCTTGTTAAACTTGGCACATTGGTTGCCTCGATCACCTGGGCTTTGTTACTGTCTTTAGACAAAATTGCGGCGATAGCTTCGTCCAAAACTCCACGACGGACGGCGCAGGCCAAGCGCAGAACATTATCTCCGTGTGTGCCACATGCGACCTCCATGACTGTCGACAAAAAAGGTTCAGTGGATTATGTGAACTACTTTGGAAACGGATTAGAATATTGGTAACTAGAGAAGCCATTCGGACGAGCTGATAAGGATAGGTAACGTCTAAATGATAGTCGCATTCGTGACAAATGTTTACAGCACTCAATCACGGACAGGTTATTGTACGATATTAAAGCTAATCGACGCGAGATTATCTTCTAGAGATCAAGGTGGATACATACTCGGCCAGTGCATTCACAATAAGAACTACAGCTGGAAATCGATTAATTTTTCTCATTCACTTTTTTGAAAGTGTCATCACACTTTAAAATTAGACCCCACTTGTTTTGGTCTGTCATCAATGCTGTCTTTTTTGCCACAAGGATAAGAAAATATTTTTAGGGTGACTCAGTAACATGTTCGCCGCATCTACACAACAGTCATCAGTCACTTTCTTTCATTTTAATACACCTTCACTAATTAACCACATTATGTGAATGCCGACCATATTTGTACAGTGACATTCGACAAAATTAAATGATTACCAAGGTTGAGAAGAGTAATATAGAAATGTTTGAACACATGTATTTGCTCATATGGGTTTGATACTCACTGTCTCACTTTCTAGCATGTTTCCTTCAACTGATTTACGGGATTCTTGTTGACACTTAAGAGGCTGACAATCAATTGGTTTAAGCTGGTAATCTGTCTAACAACTAACACTTGTGCTTCCCCAAAATTCGTCAAGTCTTGTGATATAGCAATTCAGAACGGGTTAATTCACAAAACGCTGGATGTTAAAAACCATGACATGCTGGCACTCCGTTTGGTTAAGCAGACACACCACACACACTTCTTAACAGCCATGTATGCTAATAAGAGCGTTCCAGAAAAGTGGTGAACCAACCGAATATTCATAACGAAAGATCAATTTGTATGCAAACAGTGATGACGTTTCTTGGTAATTTTTCATAAAAAAAACCGTGGGCCATTTACAGGCAACCTAACTACAAGATTGTAAAATTGGTAGAACGGAAGCCAAGTCTAAGACGTGTGCTTAAGAAGATGTCACAGTTCAACAGAATGAGGAAATAAATGTAAACGAAACCAATAATGTGACTGGGTGGCAAGCCACATTTTAACTGCGTGTATTAAGCACCCGCATAAACAGGATATCAACGTCACTAATTGTGTTTCACGTTAGCAATACTGAGCTTTCTGTGAGAACCCTAATGGTTCAATTTATATCACGTTGGTTGTTATGAAAAATGCTCGAGAATTTGGTTGCATCCCGAGGAATTAAGCTTCATCTGGTCCATTGTTTTACCTTAAAATCGGAGCCACCGTTTTTGTCCACCGCTGGGTAAAAGAGTCCTACAGTAAAACATCAGACCTTAGTTTGGTCTCCTAGCTTAACCGGTAAATCAACTGTCACGTATGGTCAAACGGTTTCCGCCGCTGGTCCGAATTGAGCCAAAGACCGAATTTTTCACGAAAGGCCTACTTTATGACTAATGAAAACTGTCATACTAGGATAGGTGCATAAAAGATAACAACCGTACTAGTTCGTTACAGTACATCCAACCATTGTGATGTCCATAACTTACCGTCGACAGTGTATGTAACCTTTTAATAGTGTTAAGTTGTTCTGGTATTTTTGTGAAAATGATCGTAAACTATGATTACTGCTCTGCCGATGCATAAAGAAACCCCTATGAAATGCTCAACTATCACACGCCGTGTGCATTTGAATTTTACAGTTATCATTCAAGGCTTTCTATTGTGGTTTCGTCTCATCACGCAGTTTTTTGAGGGTTACTCTACTTGTTTTTTTATTTCGATCACGTCAGTTTTACGCCACACTTAACTTTAGACACATTCTGCTGGTGTCAATTACCGATGACGGATAAAATGATGAACCGTCCAAGTTATTATGGTTTTTATTACATAATTTTTCAACTGTAACATATCATTCTCTCAGGAAATCTGGCAATGAGCCACGGACTCCTTGTAGTTGATTTTGAATTGTATATTTGAGAACAATTTTTGTTCATTGATGTTCTACTCTGCAAACATTTCACACCGACAGCGTCTGTAAACAAATATGATGTTATGTCGAACGGTTGATTTGATACACAGTTTCAAAAGTGTCCAGTTTAGATATATGTCTATACAATCAGTGTCCATGTCAGCGATCATTTGATACCAGCGTGCCCCATCTATCGGTTATTTCAAGATTTGTAACAAGTTATTAGTCAACTTTGGAGATGCACCTCATTTAATCGTTAAACAATGAGTACTATTCAAATGTGTATTGTAACTTCACTGTCAGTTTATATGTTGGTTACAAAAGTAGATCATAAATTATTGTGCGAAGTTTTGAATTCATTCACAAAAGTGTCAGTCTTATGTCACAATATACTTAGATTTCTACGAAGTTTGTAGTTGCTAACGTTGCTCCTCAGATTGCACACTATAATAAGTCACTTATCATCATGTATAGCTGAAATCAAAATAACTGTGTAATCGTCAGAGTAAATCTCGACTTATATATTTGGATAGCTTCATATATTCAGTGTTTTTCATGTGCTGTTATTCCGTTGTGTGCTACTTTTGCCTCACTCATTTGTTGGTTGCTTATCAAACACTATTCAACAACAGACTAGAACAGACTGCAGCTGGTCATTATACCGGAAATGGTCAACAGGTGAGCACAATTCATGGATACTTGCACAAAACGCCTGTTGGTTGAATGTGATTGTGTTGGGGTGTGTTAAGAGTGCAATAATTGAAACTGAGATGACCATGATGGAAGACGAGAAAGAAGAACCTTCATGAGAACATTATTTGTTTCTTTACTGACAGTTTGTTAGTACATGACTGATAAAGAAAGTAAACATTTATATGCTTTTAAATTGAAAAAAAACAATCTTTCACTTTGAAAACAGCTCATTTTTATTGTCATGTATGCGACTGTGGATAACCTCCTATCAATAGTATAGTCAGGTGTATCACACAGTCTAGACTTTGCGGGTACAGTAATTTACTGAACTCACTGCGTGTTGTTGGAATCAACTGATGCATGATGCATCTGAATATCCCGTTACATGCAGGTAGCCTTGGCAACACTTTTGTGAATAAACAATTACATCGGATGGTCAATTATTGTGAAGCAGGCTTCAAGATCACCCGTTAGGTTTTTTCTATTTGTTTTGCATGTAGGCAAGTGCACGTAGCTTTGTTGTGTTAGCAGTTCCGCATGAATGTATTAACATATAGTCTGTAGGCTACAGAAAGCCAGACATACTTATGAACATTTCGAATGGCTTAGAATGGCCGGTAAAATTAGTCAGAAATGTATATAATTGTTGAGGTAAAAAATCAGTATGAAGGCTAGTGCTATGCGAGAAAAGTAGAAGAGATTTATGAGAGGACTAGTTGACAGAACAAAATTTGAACGACGTACTGTTTAATACACTACCATCTTTTTCCGATTCATTCATACGTACACCACTTGGATCTGGCTGCTGTCACTTGACCCATCGGTAAAACAGTTCTATTGTTTGTTGCCGTTCGAGCAAAAGCAGACACTAAGGAATTCGTCTTCTTGTTGTATAGTCCAGTCAGATAAATATAAGAGGAAGATACTCCAGTTCGGAGCCGCCTAATCAAACCTACCTTTCAACGGGACACTGACGTTAGCTGAACCAGCTGAGTTTATGAAACTGAAGTAGTTGCCTTATCGTTTCCAGGATATATGAATCAGTGTGTTTGCGCCAAAATATCAGGCAACTAGATCTAGACCGGAGTGATTGTGAATCAGCTAAGGGTTTGACAATTGTTCGATATGATTGGTGTGGAATATTGTCTCGTGAATAAAAAAAATGAAAACCCACTAAATATCTTTCTTTGTCAACCACAAGAAAATTGGCTGAGAAACGTTGTGCAATTGAATAAATATTTATTAATTGCCACTCTTCTGTAATTTTTGCTCCTGCACTCAATTAGGTGACTTGGTCAGCTAGGTTTCGATGGGGTTGTCGGAATTAAATTTTCCCCTTATCAAGGCACATTCTTATTTCGACGAGTAAAAATATACTTGGAATTTGCACACCAGACTTAGCAAAACCTCGAGTGTGACTCCTATTGGCTGAGAGTTCGACACAAATTTAACACAGTTGTAACCAACTGTGCGTGATTCCCAACATGTGCTACCCACAATCCTACACTACTTGCCAATAAATTTATTCCACTTTTCTCTCATGTTGACCGTTAATTCTGTTATGGAACTGTGGACGAGAACACATTTTCCTTGTTAGTGACCAAGCATGATGCACAGATTGCTATCGGATTTTGATCAGAAGTGAAAACTGTCCACTCAAACACACATGTCAATAAAAAGTCAGTTTTCCAATGTAGGGGATAAGTGTTGCGCTTGATTTTCAAATGAAAAAGACAACATATATCAAATAATTTCATTGAATCGTACTATATAGTGATCCAAGGTGGCTAGATAAAAAATACATACACCTTGTGACCTTCTTTAATGAACATGCTTTTGAATTATCGGTTGACCCTTTGTTGTTTTCGCAGAATTTCTAAATTACGCTTATCCTAGGTATCTCAGTTATACTTTTCAAGTGTGCCAGCATTTCCGAATGTTGTGTGTTGAGCCGTTCTTACACAGCTAACGTCTAAAACATAAAAGGGGCATTTTCTCAATATCGTAATATGAAAGTACAAGATTTCCATTGGTAATTTTCGCGTCACGACCATGTCATGCCCCAAGTTTCATTTTTGGAGGTAATTATTGGCCATTTACACAATCATATCTTAAGCAGGCAGAATGTTTTTGTTAAAGTCATCAACTTAATGTTATGGTCAAACTTTTTGGAAAATTGGGCATGTTGGCTTAACAATAGCAGATCGTTCGTATGCACATTGGTACACTCAGATACAAGTTTGAAATGTGACCGAATTGAGCATGTGGATATCTCTGTTGGAAAGGCTAGATTAATTATAAGGAACAAAATCGGACAAAATTCGGTAGACAAACAACTTACATGGTTTTCGGTGTTGCACCTCTAAAGTGTTAAGGAAACTATAATAAGGAATACAGCAGTAGTGGACTAATTGTTTCATGAATTTAGAAATATGTTGATAATCTCTGGTTGGAAGACCAGAAGATTTGATCGGGGGCATAAAATGTGATTCTTTTTTTTTAACAAGCAACTTATTAATCTGAAGAAGCCACATCAATTCGTGGTGCAACGTGACATCAAAAAATCTTTTAAGAATTGGAACCTGTGGAGAACAAACTGGCTTTTGACTTGTATTTCGGGAGAAATAGTAAAAAACTGTTAGTGGGGTACTTCTTTGGGAAATGAAAATAAGAACATCAACATCATTGAATGCATCATTATTTTGTTATTGCCGTTTTTGTGCTGCAGGAAAACGTTCTGCAACCAGAACTATATGTATTTCAAGCCATCAGTTTCTTCGATTCGAATCATTCTCACGACAAAAAGTTGCATATTACACGGTGCAGTTACCTAGCTTAGTACTGTTGTCAGGTGTTTATATGAAAATTCAGCTACTTACGTTCAACGCTTGTCGACCCGAGAACACAACAATTAGCGCTCACCGAAACGATGTTAATCATAGGTCATATATCTGGTTTTTCTAGCGCAAGATGCTGACTCACTCGGCTTCGTTCCTATGGGAATAAACTGTTAACACTGTCCGGTTAAGTACTCGTGTGACATTGGCAAGTTGATACATTCGTCACAGGCTTAACATGTATAAATGAGTGTTCCCCTAATCGACCAATGCAAATAAGTATGATGTTTACAGAGTTTGGTTATTTAACCCTGAGTAACACACATACGATATGAATATAAAACTTACAAAAATCGGCCGGGTTGTGATAGGGTGGACAAACAAGATCCTGAGAGGCCAGATAAGGAACCAGACAGCTCACTGGTCCACGATAGATGCAATGTCCTTCCGCCAAGAAATAGAGCTGCATGAAACAATGTTACAAGCACGTATTAGAAAACAGTGAACCTGAATCAGAAAACAGTGCATCTAGAATTACTCGTCGAAACCGAGAAAACACGTTGTTTCGCATCATAAAAAGTTCTAAAGAGATGGTTGGCACTGGTTGTCGTTAAGGTAACGATGATCCGATTTTTGAATGACAATTAATGCGTAGATCAAAACAAAGAATGCAAGCTTTGGAATCATTTTCATCTGGCTTAAAAAACAGGGTACTTGCATAAATGTGCGAGAGGAACCAATTAAGTGAAACAGCTCTGAGTTGAACGTTCGTATTCTGCAGTTCACTGAGACTGTAGTTAGAACGATGTTGAAGATTACCGTTCGAGCTAAACAGAGATTTACTATGAAGAAGACGTTTCTACCTTGAATCATTTTTTTCACTAATTATTATATCTGTAGTGCACTCCCACCAGTTTATCAACTGAACAACAGTATCACAATCATAAAAGATAATGGTCAATATTTAGTGTAGCAGACAGAAAAAATCAGCTGCAATCCTCAATCTTATACAAACCGTTGATGTTCGTTTGACAGTATATTACATGCTGTACTGGACTCGAGCTGAAACAGTGCGCCGAATGACAGTCGGACTGATAATAATCAATAACATTGTTAGATTCTGGGCAGTAACAAACGAACTGTTACGTTTCCAGTCAAACTGTCGAAATGTAACAAAAAACCGTGTCCGGCTGAAATGTTTTATGTGTAACCAGCACATTTACATTGTCACAAAAAGGGTTGATTAGCCATCTGCACTACTGTTCACAGAAATAACAACAAAACTGTCATGTTTACCAGTAGTTTAATAGTAATCACGGATCCTGCTCAAGTAGGTCGTTTATTTAGTCAGTGGTTTACCTGTGAAACATTCTAGTGGAGAATACTGTAAAACCATGAGCTGTGAAGAGTTTGGTGAAATATATGACAGTTTACAAGCTTCAGGGTTGAAATCACAGTGAAAACTGGAAAAATTGATTTACATATAAGTGAACAGAATCACTTGATAGATGAGTTAAAGGCAATGCTCTCCTGGAACGTTGTCTGAAGAGAAAACACTACAGCTGACTGCACAATCACGGCCAGCCCTGATTTTCTCCACAAACACTCAGTACACTAAATTTTAAAATTTGCATCTAAATTAACATTCCAATTTGTTAGCAAGGTTTATACCTTATAGTTTTTATAATTTCAATATCGTTTTATGCGCGATCGTGAAATACACTATGTCATATTCGTTCTGTGAACGCAAGCATTATTAGTGGTGAACAACAGCATAACCACTTGCGCGGCTACATGCACACACACTCACATGGACACCCGTCTGGTTATCCTTTACGTTGCTCGCGCCCAGTTTTTCTACCTGCTTGTCTCACGCTTCCCCTACTAGCTAATTCTGATCGATCCACATATTGATTCCATTCGTCTGAACTAAGTGATGTTATGCTTGGCGTATTTCACACTGAATTAAAACAACTGGAAACACAAAGCCAGTAGGCCTGAGTTGCCGAACTACTAAAGTGACAAACGTACCATCTCAGGAGTTTAGTCTTTAAAGATAACCAGTGTACTTACTTTCTGAGAGATAAGGAAAAAAAGCAGCGACTTGTTGACTTATTACACAATACAAAGGAGGCTGCAATCTTTTCATTTCAGATGGGTAACGAAACCACGATGATTTGGAATAACAAAGTTTAAGCAACTTTCACATCCATTTCTAAATAACTTGACTAATCTAGGCGACAAGGGGAATAATCAGCAACTAGTTTCAAATTCGGCAACCTGCATCGTTGTGGTCATCATCATCATCACACAAAGAAAATGAAAAATGATTCTCGTTTTCAAAGAGAAAACATTTTAAATATTGCTCAAAATAAATAGAGTTCACTTCGGAACGCCAGTCACCATTCAAGTCGCTTTGCTACAGCTTACGACGACTGTAAACTTGACAAGGAACTTGTGAAAGTACTCCACACAACATAGTCGTTGCCACATAGGTTCCCCCTGAAAGAGATTTCCCGATCAAAGTGTCGAGTGCACTGGTTAGTGCGAAGCAAGTCCCACAGCGTCGAACAATGTGGTTCATGCCCCGGGGTTGCTGCCACTAATAAATGATTACAACAGTTATTCTTCTATAGACTATCGCATCTTATCAGTAAGATTAAGAAAAATATCATTTTGCAAGTATTAATGCACAAGGATGTTTCCTGATAAGATATTTCGTCTGGTACGTAGACAAATGTTGCGAACAACAAATTAACGCAAGTAGTGACACTTAAAATTGCGTGAAGATATTTTAGTTGATGACTACTGTTAATATTCCCTAACCGGTAGTGAGAGGATCAATAATGACGGCAGCAGTTTTCAGATTAACGAATTAAGAATGAACAGATAAACGTTCGGGGTCGTCACATTCTACAGGTATATTCCTGGACGTTTTTCTGAACATCACGGGTCTAAACACAAACGCGTTCGTCAAAACTTTGAAAGCTGTTAGCTTCCATGAACGTGTCATTTATGGCGGACATTGTCATGTCCTGTAAATGATGGAAGAAGAGCCATAATATGTTACACAGTCAAGTTTTAAGTCTATGATTTTGTGTCTGCCTATTGGTTATTACAAAAATTCTCAAAAAATCTCGGTAATCAACTATAAGTTTCAAAATCAGGTTTCGCTGTTAAAGTTCATCTTGCTGCGTTGGGAAAAAATAAAGCAGATCATCCTCAGTTATTATAAAGAATACATGGTGAGTAAATAAAGAGTTGATCAACAATTGAGGGGGTATACACTTGGCTATCGCATAACATCGTAACTAACTTCACAAGAGTCATTTTCCAACATGGAATAATATCTCGAATTCGTTGATGACAACCTAGAAAATCACCCATTACATCGCATTGTCTGAGAACCTGCAGACGGTTAGAAACGGTTAATTTTCTTTTGTCAACATCATCCACTCCATTGATCAATACCCAAAGTGTAAACTTCATGCCAGGTTTGTTTGCGTCATCTGTTTCACATGCACGATGCACAGAAACTTGGTGTTGGATCAAACATGAAGTAATAGACAGACTTCTAGTGCAGCCAGGCATTTTCTGTAAGCTGAAAGCACAGGCCGGACTCTTTAAGACGGTTGCGGAAACATTATGTCTTAACCTCACTGTGAAATTCTTATTCGTTTCGTGTACAAGTTAACAGTTGAGAATAAAAGTAACGGCTCGTGCACACGGTGAGTAAATCTCAGTTTGTCTTGAGTCTCAAAGAAATTTCGTAATTCCATTGATCGATACTTCGTATGCACTGCATTGCTAAACATTGAGGCCTAACAATTCATTTCAGAAGCGGTTTTTTTCCACAAGTACTTGGCAGTACTTTACATCTCTTCAACCGCAAAAGAGAAAATCGGTAGCCTATAGTTTACCTGACGGGGGACGGAGTGAGTTTGTGTTGTGTTAGAGTCCAAGAGAATCGTCTGCGTTATCACTTATGAACCTGCATGTTTTTCAAAAACGTGCCGACAAACTGTCGCGTTGCTCGAACCGTCAGCCTATGTTACACTGGCTGGCTGACGCAAACAGCAGGAATTGTATACCGAACGTAACAAGCCTTCGAAACACCCATCGAAACTGACGTCGCACACGCAGTGTAAACCTAGCGTTTGAACGTTAAATTGACGTCTTTGTGGCACCACGAGTGACGAAGATTGACGACTGTACTACGTGCTTTCGCCATTTTCATAAACAACTCGTCACTAATGTGATAACCTGATGAGATTACACCACACATATGGAAATTGATCAGGAGCATTTAGCGTCCTGTTTAAAGTAAAAAAGATGCGATCAATGTTAGCCTAAGCTTGCCACAACATCTCACATTTTGAGGGTGCACAGTACATCATAATACAGATCAACCATATCATTTGACCGATTCATCATGATTCTGCATAATCTTTCGGTAATGTCTGAGTACATAATATAAGTTATCTTACAGCCTGCTAGAAACTTCAATAAGAGATTTTGGGAATCTTTAAGAGCTCTTCGGAGAATATCACAAATATGGGAAGATAACAGAAGATAGCGTATTGAGTCGAACGTCATTTAAACTGCCTAAAGCGTAAAATAGCAGCCCGTAAATGCGCACTCTCTATGCAGATCGGACATACAACCATTTTCACGATGTAGCCTACTTCATTTGGACTTCATCACGGTAATGAAAGCTGCAGAGGGAATAGCTGGCGAGTGAATTAAAGCTGTCATTTTTCATGAGTGCAACGAACGTTAGTTGAGGAAGAAATAACCGATTCCTCATTGTCTACGGAAATAAGAATATGCAATCGACGAACAGACGATCAGCTCGGTTGGCGCGTTTCAGAAGCCCCCTGCATTATTTTAACGATAACTTCTAAGTTAGGATGGAGAGAATAATTTGATTTTTAGCTTCACATCTAACTTGCCTATTGGTTTGTTGACAGGAAAGTCGGATCTTTCCTTCGATTAACCCTACGTTTATGGGTAGTGGCCTAATGTCAGTGGTTGAATGCCAAGAGCAACATAATTCATTACAAAGTTTATTTTAATCAAACAAACACCTTATCTAGAGATACCACTCAGCCTTCGACGGGACTGTCACTATCTGGTACGTATTCACTACACTAGCTTCTACCGAATGCTTTTAGACAAATTTAATGAAAGCGTGAGCCTGCTTGGAAACGATGTGCAACCTTTCAAAACTGCTGTAATCTATAACGTTCAGATATTTCTATTTCAGTTCCACTGTTAACATGCCGGATATGAAACCACATTGTGGCTTGTTGGATAATTCAAATCCTTCTTAAATCGGTTGGGAGTCGATAATGTTTCAAACGATTCCTTATTCTGGCTCGATTTTCTCGTGTCTGGGACACACATGATAAACCTATTTGAGGGGAAAAAACAGAATTTATCATAACTCGCGGATAGAACAGATTACACTATTTGTATGTGCACAAAATTGATGCTTATCTCCTAACAGTATCATTGGTGTTTCATTGGAAAACGTGTAAGGATTAAATTTGCTGATTCTTTGAGAACACCTCAAAAGCAAATAGGGATGATACTCAAGGAAAATAAATTAGTCACAAGTAAGATGTTTCTCACGATCATGCATACTTCTTTCAATGATTGATGGAACGTGTTTTCGTAATTTTTTCTTCGGGGTGTTGCAGTTACAGTGAACGACTGCGCGAAGAAGAAAAATACCTAACACTTGATTCAATTCGTTAACTAGAAAATAGTTCAGAGCCGTAGAAACTGCATGTATATATTTCCTGATAATGTTACTTGTGGAAAAATCAGAAGGTGAATAAATGTGGATGATAAAGTAGGAATTAAACAGGTGCGTTGCAGAGCAAAACAGCTAACTGTCATAAGAAGAACTACACCCAGACACTTTTCCGACGCACCGAGAAATGTGCTCAAGTATTCGGTTTCCAGAAATTTGTTTACATAAGTTTCACCATAATTACAGCTTGAGTTTAGTCGATGTTGTTTTCGAGATACAACACTGGTTAGTTTAAAAGGAACATCTTGTTTGAAGAAACTATACCGCAGATCTCCTAATATCTACAATATTTTTCCGGTAATGTTCAGTCAAATTTTCCAGAATCGGAGTAAATCTTAATGAAATGCCTTCTAACAGACAGTATGACTAAGATCACCTTAAAAATTCATGCTCTGGATAGCTTCATCACTTAACCAATCGGCTTCACAGATATATTAACACATAAAAACGAAGTTTTTCTCTATTTGTTTAGATACTTAATCTAAGTTGGTTAACAACAGTGGTTGAAACCCTGAGGAAATTCCTGATATACTAACAGTCATCGCTTACCCAAACAATGAAGTTAAACAGTATCTTCGATTACCTGAGCTCTGCCGATTCTCCGCAAGCTTTGGCCAACGATTTAACCTGCAGCAAACCTTAGATTATTTGTTAGTCATGTGGGATGGTGATGTGTGTATTGAACTTTTTTAAAATGAAAGTTGTTTGCTAAAACTGACAATCTCATGACCTCATCTTATTTGGTTCTAAATGATAACAAGATAAACAGCGTCTAATTACCTCTCCACCTCGGACGTGTGACTCATTGATTAATTCGGACTGTGAAGTGGGACAAATGTTCAGATCACTTCACCACATTCATATGAGTTTGAATACGTGCAATGTCCAATGAGGAAAGGTATGCAACCAACTCAGTGAGCCCCATGAAGGTGAATTTATTTGCCTGACTCTGATTCATTGTGTGCATCTTGTCTGTTATGCCTTTTGTGAGATAGTTAAAAGTTTCTCTTTGTCTCCCTCAGAAACTCTTCCGTATTGTGGCTCGAAGCTGATGTAATGGTGTCATCAGCCTTATGAACTACGATAGCATAGACCATTAGCTGGAAAGTGAAGACTCATCAATGACGTTAACGAGAAGTCGGTTATAGGTCGGATCTACTAGAATTTCAAATAGTCTGCCAATTTTATATGGTTATTTTATTTGTAAAAGTTTGCTGAAAACCATAAACAGACAGTGTGATAGAAATGTGCAACTTCAAATCATCACATTTTGGGATAAGATAGTTTGATGTAACACAGCAAGGGAATAGGCTGTTAATGCTGAGTCAGTGGTGGAGATAACAACAAACACGTAGATCAGGACATGTTGGTGTTGAGATATGCAAGCTTTACAAATGAATGTGCGTGAAGATGAACTATTTAAATATATCATAACCTGTGCCACCGCGACACAACAATTACTATATTCTCCAAACGTTGAATCAACACAGGCATGCTGTGGTTATTCCAAATTATCATTGTAAGTCAAAACGTAGGCTGTCCAACATGTTAACCTCATCAGAATGGCAGTTCGCATATACTCCACTGTAGACTGTTATGCAATGATGACTGACTTACAGGAAAGCAGTTCCAGGAGTGGGCTATATTTGAGTTGTTTGGCGCCACTGAAAACGAGCGTGTCACCCATAGGATTTTTGCAGTGATGACCCTGTGAATTTGTACACTATAACTGGCAATCTGTGGATAAGTTGATTTGTTTTGTTGACGTTCAGATAGCCAGTCTAAAATGAACAATTTGTGTTGTGCATCTTGACTGATGTTTTGGAAGGATTCATATTGTTGTCCACTGTCTTTGAGGGCAATAGCCTTACCGCGATCTTACTAAATATCTAACGGTTATTACACGGAAGACAAAGTGCACTATGGCTATCCAAATATTTTATCATATAGGCCTTTCATATAGGATTATATTGTGTGCCGGATAACACAGATATAGATGGATTTTATCAAACAGTTATTAACAGCGGCTAAGCATGGCGTATTGACGCTCTTTGGGGAAATAGAAATCCTTTCCGCTGCGATTCATCGGCATCACTCTGACGGTATTAATAACCACATAGTTAATTACTGGGGACTTGACCGACGTAGATGCAAACGTTTGGCACACGAGGACGTCGGCTTCCATATGACTTCGAAACGAGGTGTATTCGAAGTCTCTAGGCAAGTCCTACTCGTCAGTCATTTAATCGCTCCAATCTGGGGACCCAATATTTTAATAACTCCATCGAACCCACGTTTCTTATTGGTTATCAGAAGTCCTGCAATCAGCTAACTGAAATATCCCTTATATTTTGTATACTCGTGATGACTCGATACGTATTGTTCATTCTCAGCCAGCTGGTTCCTTGTGGCCGTTTGCTTTGTTGTATAATTCACTGTGACGAATTTCGTACGAACGAATCAATATGGAAGGCTTGCACCATCCACAACTCCTCTAATGATGTTCCTGTTTCAACATCAATAAACGTAGACACCTTTTTTCAGTGACACCAGGTTTGTTATTGGAATGCTGATTTGTAGCCACTGACGATAGCATACGAAATGATACTATCATCTTACAAAAGCAGTCTACTGATTTTGTTATCTAAAATGACTTGACAAATGATGATTGTGAAACTGAGCGAAGTAAATTACAGTTGGAACAATGTGTTTGATCATGATTGGTAAGAAAATCCGTCTCAAAAATTACTGTGATGGTACATTAATTAAAGTAATTCTGTCCTGCTGAGTCCAAATTGGAGGGTACATCTTATTGAAAAGCTACTAAAAATTCTGCTGAATAGAAAGATTGTTTAATCTTCCATCACTTTAGCGCGAATGAGAGGATTAAGTTGATGCAGAGGATAACTGGAGAGTATCCATCTGTCAAAAAATAACAGGATAGCTTTGTAGGTTAATGCATATTGTACACATACCTTGAGGAACGCTGCTCATAGTAAGGAGGTTAGTCAAACTGCGATAAAAAGCGGGCTGTATCGCTTTTTCTTCTATTACTCGCTGGATAGTCTGCATGAACCAGGAAAGTTTTCAGCGCGTCAGCAACAGACCAGGAAAGATCATGAGATTCATAAAGACCTGTTGTCAACTTGCTCAGTCGTTATGATGCCTACTTCAAACAGACTTTCCGGCGGTTACTGGCTGCAGCTTTAATCTCAGCCAAATCGTTCATTTTCACGAAGCCTTTCCGAATGCATCCGCTGTAGATCAATCTGTCAAAATCTATCGCCAAATTGGATCAGTTGCCATACAATCTTGAAGCAAACATTCAAGACATCAAACCATCAAAACGAATGAGGTGAAATGCATAATACGTTCTATCTCTCGCTTGGGCCATTAATTCGTTTTTAGTTTACTGTGTGCTAAACTGTGTTTGTAGTGTAGGCAATACATTTTGGTAAGGTTACAGTTTATGTTATTTTTCTACATTACACTGCCACGTGTATAATTACCCACCCATCCAGTAATTGATCCTTTAGCATGAGATAAATTAGAATCTAAATTAGAAGCTTGAAAGCAGTTCATCAAAAGGCCACACCAAGTCAAAACCTAGTGTAGACGACAGTATCTGGATGGCTGGCTAATCTAAATGTCTCAGTGAAACAATGGTGCACTTCAACTGTTGCCCCAAAATATCCGCTTCATTCTGGAACCCGGATCATCCGTAGGGACAACCTTTTTAAATGTGCTCACGTCACATCGTGAGAATGACAGCATAACGGAACGTATATTGTAAAGCCACATGGTCACTACCGTATATCACTTCTAACCACCCTATATTTGACAAAAATGTCATTATCCGGTGTTTACAAGATAGAGCAGTGAAAGTATACTCAGATGACACTATAGAAGAGAAAAAAAGGTATAGTTAACACATTGCTTGAGAACGGCCATTCAAAACAGTTTACTTATAAATATATCATAATTAGCACAAAGGCAAACATATAGTACGTTGTATAAAGAAGACCTGTCCGTATTTCATTGTCATTCAAAAACAATAGCAATGCTGAAAATATAACCAGAAGACTCAACTTAGCACTTAAAAAACCTATTCCGCAGCCCAGTTACATGTCCGATTTACTTGCATGCCAGTTTTGCTTCCCCAGCTGAAATATATAAGACACCTGAACATGCTATCTGTTTTTGTGTTTACCATTTCGTTGAGCAACAAGGCTGTTATCTGAACGCATCCGGATGCATCAGCCGGCGAGGCTAGCTCGACGTACGATAATGGCTGGCCAATCGGTGGTCGCCGCGCACTTGGTCGAATCAAAACATCTGGTCAACCCGGCAGATTGGTTCAAACTGATCTATCGAGTCTGTGGAGTGCAATCGGAGTGGATCAACAGTCGTTTACTAGCCATCGCGGAAGCCATCGCAATCCGCTTACATTCATACCCGTTGAGTTCACAGAAATTTCTTGTCAAGATACTGAGCCTCCCATGGCTGCGCATCAAGAGCCCAGATCTGTTACGCTGGATTACCGATTGTTTCAGAAAGGTTCTAAACCCAAGTTACTGGTGTTATACAGTTAGAAATCAAGAGCTTGACTAACTCGACAACACAGATTAACACTCCTCATCCTACTGATGTACTACCGTCAGCAAAACCACATACATGTGTTTTTGTTGTTAGCTTAGTGATGAAGCAATAAAACCAAGCTTACTTTCTACGCCTTTGTTTTCACAACCTGGAAGGGTCCATCTGATACAAGAAAATTCGATAAACCCTACAACAACTACTGTCATCATCTCGTTTCTACTGTGTACTTTTCTTAATAATTAATAGGGGTTTCAGACTCTATTCAATAACTCTCAGACAAATAATTATAGGTGGTTTGAGTTAAACGGATCTCTCAACTTCTAAGTTGTGTGTGTGTTGAGTGCAGTCAAGAATGCTGGACGCCAAGCACCTTAATTGTTGAGTAAAACTAAATATCTACCCTCATCAGAAACACTAGTTCGTTACGAACAATGCTTGACTTCGCTTTTAATTCCATGAGCTGATTCTCTTAAAACTGTGAAAACATAAACACGTAGAAACTTTTATAAGCGTTTATTCATAAAATTCCACATCTCCAGTTGTTTCTCCTAGCTGTTTGTGGACCATCTAATTTAAGTCGGCATAAAGTCGCTGGTTGTGAACTGCATCGGCATTACACTACTGTTTATAGATAGATCGATATTACATTACTGTTTACAGATACATAATTTTTGCATATTTTTCGGTGATTGTAGAGTGAATAAACGTCTGACAACAATGTGTGACACTGCGAATTACCACAAGACTACCCAACAGAGCAACAAACTGTAGTTCGGCTCCACGTCTGGGCATTGTAGGATGTACAGTCTCAGCTTGTTTCTACAGACCCAAGGCTCGAGTTGATCTGGCTGTCTTGTAACCGCAGTATTGTCTGCTGATCAAGTGGTTAGAAACTAATTTTTTCCCACTAAACTTTAAAATATGGCTTTTCCAAATTTCACTTATCACCAGCAATTACACACAAACAGAATTTCACTTGGCTTCTATCAATGGGCGTTTTTCTTACTAAGTTAAGGTAGCTGAAGGTGAATCAAATGGTAATTTGTACAACCGGACAGTTGATTTCGACTGCAACTAGGATGAAACCAAGCCGAGGATTCACTAACAGTCAACGTTATCATTTTTTGTCATTTACAACTACAAGCTAACCAAGTCTAAATCGATACCACCTATTCGTTAGCCCGTAAATCGATTCACATGTATAGTGAGTTTATCCACAAATCGATCGCATTTCAGTGAGCCAATTTATTTACTATAATGGAAAAAAGGTCTTGGGAGAAAGCTTCATTGTCGTTTACCTATCGACTCATTGGTTGAACAAATGATGCCTCTTTAGTTTGCAGCGTTCTCATTGACACACATTAGTAGGAAGTTTTTCTTAAAGTGACTTTCCAAACGCTGCCATATGCTCTTCAATACACTTCATTTCAAATTTACGTAGAAATTGTGAACACGTCGGAGGTGGAAGAGGATTAGCCGAAACGTTTCACTAATCCGGGACATTTTCTATTATGTTTTCAATCAAAATAGACTCACACTGATTCCATTTGAAAAAACTGATAACAAGCTTTGAAAACTTAGTGAATTACCTCATCGACGAGGTTAGCTAAGTCCACATTGTCGGCAGCCTCGATAGCGTAAATAGAATTTACTTCAGGTCATGGAGAATAGTCTAGTTAACTTTTATAGGAAATGCAGGTCAAACAGAAAGTGAACAATGTGAATGAGCACCAGTGGCGTGAAAGTTGAAAATTGATCGATTGTCATCAACTGAGAAGTACAATGTGTGGGGCGGTCAGAACGAAAGATCGGATGTGAAAAATACAACTTGAATACGATGTGCATAGTAAGGGTCATAATGCGACAATATGTAGGTAATAAAATAATGTATTCTGGCTTTTTTAAAATAGGTGACATATGAAATTTTTTTATTACAAAATATTTGGATTCATTGTATATTTTGCAAGACCAGCTTATTTTGCAGGTGTGCAGCACAACCCCCACGAGATAAACCAGATAACAGAATTTGGGAGGGAAAATTTCTGTTGTCCGATAATTTGGGTTTTGTTCGTTATGAAACAATATGTCCACCAGGTGTGTTTTCAAAATCAACTAATCCTTGTATGATAAACAACATGCAAGAAATTCTAAAACATGCATGCAGGCGAAACAACAAAAGAGAGTGAAACATAACCCTGCCTACTGCTTCATTCTATAGCATGGTTGCTCACATACCAGTGAGCTAATTGTACGAGGTTGTTTACTAAATCACAATAGAGAGTTCACATAGTTTACGGTGATATGCGTGAAAATGAACACAAATTCAGGCACCAGTCGGAGGGTTTCACCAAGGCAATACAACTATATCTCAATTGAATTTTGTCCGCTGTCATGGAGTAGAGGTCGTAAGTACATGATTGACGTAACAAACATAAACAAACCAGTAAAATTTCTAACAGAAATTGTGAATATGATTTGGTGCCGAATCAACAAACAACGGAACAAAAAACTCTTAGTGAAGTGCTGGATGCTCAGTTAATTTGGTACGACTCAACTGGAAGTTAACCTGCTGCTCGAGAACAATGCGGGCTGGGAGTTACAGTTAAAAGTGCTTTGCTTAATGAAACCTCAAATGGATAAGCACGCTGTAAAACAATTACAAATGAAATCTCGTCGAGCGAAAGTTATGTGTATAAGTGAATTGCTGGGATTTTCAACTAACAATGGCGAAATTACTCAATCATTACGACAAATTATTCCATGCTTCAGCCTAATGTATGTAGGTTCATAAGTAGTGTCCGAGTGGTTGGTGCATTATCAAGTACTTTCAGACAATAGCCACAATGTTTTTCTCCTTGACCATTTTGCAAATACGCAACTGATAAACCTGATTCAGAACGTAATCCATTGCTTTATTTGCAAAGTACGTATGATGTCATAACGTTTTTGACCATTGCGTAAGTCTTACTGACCTGCAGAAACGTGAGCACACTTTAAGGACTACTCGACAGGTCTAACAATTGTTTGGTCAGTCCCGTCAAGTATTTTTGGTCGACCGCAAATATAAAATTCCTGAATTCTGTCATAGACCAGGAGTCTGATAGTTAATTTAGCCCGTCTTATGACTGACCCCAAACGATTATTAAAAAAGAAACAATACCCTTCAATTAATCAGATCCAAGTAGTAATGATGAAATGTGTAAATTATGAATGACTTGAATTGAACAATACTGCTCTTTTACCGTAGCTGAACTTTTAGCTGCTTTTAGAAAACACGGATTTTAACCTTTCTCCGGTTAGACCACGTCACAGAAGCTTATCCTAGCAACAAAGACTTTAATCCCGACAGCCTTCACAAGTGGCAACTCTGTCGACCAGTGTGCCATTGATTTCCCATTACGTGTGACCTGATCACCACGCTTTGTCCTTTTGCTTTATTCCCTTGTTGCTCGAAAGCCTTTAGATGAGGCATCTTAGTTGGCTTGTTGACCTGAATGAATTATCAGAATTCTAAGACTTTTAATCAAGACTGCTCAAAGGTAAGAAAAACGATTTTCATTTTTGATTGGTTCAGTTTTGTAAAGTGTACTGCCAATGTAGTGTTTCACTTGGACTTTAAGGTCGATCGGCAATGGTCATTTGGGTAATACGCAATAGAAAACATGCTGTTGAAACAATGCGAGCATCAGGAAGTGACGTGTGACAGCTTCAAAACTGGACTGTAGTTCGGTAGATTCCACTGTAAAGCAGTGGGGAAAAGTGGATGGCCAAATCTAAGTAAGATTTCTCAGCCCGTGACATGCCTGCAACCCTCAGCTGGTAGACCGCTTTACTCGTCTGACACATCTTAAGGTGATCGGCTTCAGTCGAAACCATCATCATCATCATAGACAGCAATACATTAATAGATCACACTGATGCCTAACTGCTACACAACCCCGAAAGAAAAAGCCTATATAAGAAGAGAGAAGAAAAAAAGATGAGGAGGGGAAGGAGACCTGAATACTGAAAAGTAGCTAAGTCAATGTTCAAACATACAGCATCAAGGCGTTTACACTTTGGAAAGAAACAAACGAACTGCAAGTGAAAGTGAGTCAAAACCAAGGTCATTCACAATCAAAACTTTTCTAAATTAATTAGTTTGCCAAACCACTTGTTAAACAATAAAATAACGGTTTCAATCTCATATATACCTGGAGATCATTTGGCTAATATTCGGGTTTTACTCACTGTTAGCGGAATATTACACAAGATTATGTTTTGCAGAGGCGACTGTGGATTGAGTCGCTCACTAATAAACTCTAGATAGTTGGCTGAACATGGGATTTGATTTCCAGCCTGTCGTTTGCAGGCATTTAACTTTTGTCTAGGTCTGCTGAGTGTGACATTCAATTCACAAGTGACCTGAGCACGCACATAACATCAAAAATGTTGCACTGGTAACACAGATAACCTCACATTAATACACTCGACATGTATTTCTCATTATGAAGAGGGTCAAGTCTCCCTTGAGGATCAAGAATCAGATCACAGTGTTCAAGTTGGAATGAATCATACGGTCTAGGTGTATCATGCTCTATGTGAAAAACTATGTTGTTCCCATGACCACGCGATTCATTGCATTGATCCGTGAGTATCACCAAGACCAGCTAAGTAATAGGTTAAACTAATGAATAACAAATGATATTCTGATTTAATAGAAACATTCTGTTAACGTAACTGCTGAGTTATGTTTGATCTGTTTGATAATTTTCACTAAGTTAAGGGTGGTGAATCGTCAGCTTCAGTTCACATTTGAGGTCATTAGAAGATTTCTGTACAACCAACCCCTGTCAGATCTCGAAGTACAAGCTCCCTAAGTAGCTTCGGGTTACCACTCACCTACTAAGCTGGTCTTGAACAGTTTTCAGATAGGTTTCCTGATTCACACTGGACACAAATCTGTTTGAATCAACCGGTGGTTTTTGTCAAATTGTAATATAAATTTGTCGTATTCGACTTAAGGACAAATCACTGAAGCTACGCTTGACAATTGCACTGTGTTATCTTTTGTTCCATGGCGGTTGAGGCAAACGGAAAAATTGCCCTAAGTTTCAACTTTAAAATACAGCATACAAGCTTCAGGATAAAAAGTTGATTATGTTCATCTAACAGTATTATCGAGTTTTCGCTAATACATCAAGAATTACAGCCTCCGTGATAAAACACGGACATCTAACAGAATCATAGTAAAAATTATTCACACTCACCTTATTTGTGTAGAGTTTACCAAGCGCTGTTTGTGGCCATGTTATCTCCACCCCCCTGAACTACTTGCCTGTGATAACTCGTGGATGAAGTGATCCACAATATTTAACACATTGTATCACTCAATTGGACCAGAATATTATCTACACATTAAACTTCACCTTTCGAGTGATAGACGTTAGCTGATTTCTGACCCACATGAAATCGAATTAACATTTCATGTGATGTTCTGTTGATAATTCGTGGACACAAACTCCTTTGCTGACAGTTTAGCGGATAGCCAGATTTTAGACAGTCACCCAGTATTTACATGAACGCTTGTCTCTTCAGTGTTACGAGATATCTTAAGCTTAATTTAACTTGTGATATGTTTCATCATATATCACCCCGGTTGAACTCTTGACCATAATTCGGGTCGTACCAACTGTAAGACGTACGCAACACTTATCATACGCGTACAGATATCGCAGTTCCAGTTTCTGATCGGAGTGCAATGTAATCGAAAATTATTAGTGACGTTAACGTTTAAACGATTCTTCCAATTCTTATCACATAGCCTTTAGAACAACAAACGGCAAACAGTAATTGTCACCGTAGCATGATTGTACACTGAAACGAAAGATTGTTCCACATAGACAGATGCTATTCCGTCAACTGATCCCGAAGAACCTCATCCGTACACTCCTAATTGAACGACCTTCATGTGATTATGTGTATGGTCACAAATCTGGATTTCATCAGAAGTCAAAACGTGGCGAACAAGCTCGTTTTCGGTGTATCATCTTCAGGCCAAATACAACACAATAAATATGAAATTAGTTGTCAAGTCAGGATTTTGTGAAATTTAATACAGTGTGAATCTAACGTCATTTTGGGATTACGGACATGGTTACTGTGGTGCCGTGTCAAGTGTTCCAACGACGGCAGCCCATGGTAACTTCAGCGCTTGAACAAATGACTTCTGCGCACACAGATTAGGATTTCGCAGCCGGATTCCGATCGCCTCCGCAGCAGCCAAGATGCGACATTTCACACCTTTGGTGTGAACACGTGTGACGCGGTAGATCGGCTTGAATGCGACATCCACATTGACTCCGTGACCCGTGTCAACTAGGTGGGCCAAAATTGCGCTGGAAATCTTTTGTTGTTGTCCAGTTGTCAGCCAGGCTGGATGGTGTTCGCGTATTCTCTCCGACAAGCGCCTTGTTGTGCGACCAATGTAACCTGCTCCACAGGAACAAGCGAATGAATAGATACAAAATGAGGTAGCACTACTGGGCACTGCATCTTTGAGTTGGAGACGTATGGCTGGCTTAGAGGAGAACGTTAGTCTTAGTTGTGCAACGTGGAACGTTCTCATCAGAGTCGTGTCGAGCCTTCTGGTCAGCGATACGCTTGATAGTTCGCCCTTGTAAGGCAAATTCATATAGATGGATTTTCGCTCGACAGAAAATTCGTGGTCTTGCGGTTCCCTTCGTTGCATGTTTCGAGTTAGGAATTTTGCTGGATACCCGTTTGCGAGAAACGTTTCACACAATAACTTCAGCTCACTCTCTAGCGTATCCTCAGTACAGATTTTATAAACTCGATTCGTTAAGCAGCGTACCAAGTTCCGTTTCTGTTTCATAAGAACAAAGCTGTGAAAATGGACATATTGTCCATTCCACGTCTGCTTCCTATGAATGCCTCGTTGAATCGATCCATCGGGACGTTTCAATAGTGCAACATCGAGAAAAGCCAGTTTCCCATCCTGTTCTGCTTCCATAGTGAACTGCAATTTCTTGTGAGCTGAGTCGACTAGTGATAACAGGCAGTCAATATCAGTGTCGCTATCGAGGATACAGAAGATATCATCTACATAACGTTTATAAAGCACGCATTGATCTATCAATCCTGTTAGCCTTGTTTGTTCTATCATGCTCATGAAAATGTCAGCCAGCAAAGGGTCTAGTGGCGAACCCATTGCAACCCCATCTTTCTGGCGACAGATTTTCCCATCAAATTGAAACTGGATGTCCTGAGTGCAAACCAACAAAAGGTCTTTGAGTTGCTCATCAGGCATTCCGAATTATATATCGTTCGAGTGGATGTAATCAAGCATAAAATCAATTGTTTCTCTGAGTGACACGTTCGTGAACAGCGAGCACACGTCCAATGATAGCATTCACTTACTGTTAATAGTCAGGTTTTCTATAGATTCAATGAAATGAAACGTATCCTTGAGGCCATCTGGAGCTAGTCTGTTTCGGAGTGGTTCCAAAAGTTCGGTTAGCCATTGAGCCAGTGCATGATATGGTGAGTTTATCATGTCTAAAATCGAGCGTAAGGGCACGCCATCCTTATGAATTTTAGGTAAACCATAGAGTCTTGGTATAACTGAGCCTGTTGGTCGCACCCGCCCGAATACTGAAGCGTCAATCCATCCATTTTGCCTCAAATCTGGATGTTGCTCATGATTGGACAAGGAGGTTTGGTCGGCGGTGGAATTATACCATTTCGACAATATGGGCTCTAATATTTTCTCAACAGATGTAACGGCTTAACGAATTGACGAAGAGATGACATCACGTTAATTGGAAATAATACATTATCGTTCTATTTGCTAAAATCGTGATGAAGCTGGATTGGTTGCTTCGTTCTAGCATAATGACAAATATAGTGAATGATGAAGGCCATAAAGCCTAGTCAGGGAGCTGTTTAGTTGGCCTATCATACATGGTTATCTAATATTATTAGTATAGAAAATTATTAAGTAAGAAATCTCGAAACGGATGAATGTTAATAGTGCGTTTGTTCAACTTATTCAGAGTCCTGTGAGACAGTTGGTTCAGGCACAATTGTCTGAGTCTCTTCACACTTGTTTGACTTTACCTATAACACTAATACAATACGAAAAAATACAAGTTTGGGGCTGAAGGCACCAATACTGCGAACTATAAATCGTTTACAACCTATGTTATCTCTGTGAATTTCGTCATGGGAGCTAAGATGTCCTAGAGAAGATCCGGGTTTCCCGTCAGATCCGAACTGTACTGCTCTCATTACAGAGCTGAACTTCGGTATCTTGCCGTGGGGAGATAAAACTGACCTTGGAATTGGTGCCAGAAACATTCATGCCCTGATAACTATTTCAGTTTGAAACGACGAGTTCAAAGATGCCCAATGGGATCAACACATATGTCCGTTGATTCTAAGGCCACCACGATGATTTTTGTATTCGTTTCGTTAAATGTTTCATTCATTCAACCAAACCTACTTGTCAGCCTGTCTAATGTATTTATTCCCGTTCAGTCAGTGAACATTAATTCAAGCAGAAATAACTCTCGTTAGTTATGAAGCTGTTCCAATTAAGGTAGCTTCAAATGGATTGTCTATTATGTTAGTACTCAGAGATGATGGATCACTCAAGGGAGACCAGCGAACACTATCTGAAATGATCAGAAAGCCATAAATCAAAGACTGTTCATTGATTTTCTGTTGACGCTGCTCGCATACCCACAGTACTCGCGTTGTGTTTTTGCGCTAGATACGGGACAACCCCCAGTGGTGGAGAGACGATTTTGAGCATGTAATTTTCCTTGTTTCTCACACAGAGAACATGAGCACTAACACACGATCAAATAGTCACATGTCCATATTGTAGAAATGATGGAGAAGCTTGGATAAGTTGAAAAGAGTCAAACAGGTAAATTGAGAATAATTGGAATTCATTTCACTCGAAATGAGAGCAAAACCGATGCCCGCGAATTGAATGAAATTTTGAAAGTCAGGTTGCGGGATTTTGAAAAAGCACAGCTATTCCATATGTCCTATGTGGTCAGAAGAGTGCACCAATCAGGGTGAGGATTATTAGCCTAGATTTTAAACAGTAACCTCAAGGAGAATGTTGGTAATAGGTACAGCCTGAAATGTGACCTTTTGTACGGCTATCACTAGCCGTCAAGTGTGACAAAACTCCGAAACTGTCAACCCAAAGGCACAGATTACAAACTTAGAACGTAAAATATTAAATGTGTTTTCTAAAGTAAATTTATTGTTGTGTGTAAAAAAAAGAACCATAAAAAATGGTGCCGTAAAAAACTGTATTTCCCATTACCCAAAATAACGCTAACTATTGACGATATTCGCAAGAATATCAAATTGTGTAAAGCCTCTATCAAGATACTTTGATAGTTCCAGTTGCTGTGTTAACTTGAATGAAAATCTATCATCACTGTCTTATATTTATTATGTATCAATCATTACACTGGTTAGAGTACACCTTATATGGCTCCATTTTTTTCATGTATACTACATTCTTTTAGAAATTTGTCTGCCATCACGACTGATATCAGTTTAACTGATCACTTCATCCTTGCTAGTAGACAGTCGTCTAGTTTACTCTCATTAGAAAACCCTAATAACCAAAACGTTGTTATTCAAGGCGAGTGCTAGCACAAAACGTGGTTCCCTCTGTCCATTTACGTACATAAAATGCTAATCAACTGGATAAACGGTTTGATTTGTACGGGTCAAACAATGAAATGTGTTCACTCGGTTTGTGCAGGTACATCACATGGAAACTTTATCTTACTTCAGATGTACAGGAGAATGTCACTGCTTTGAGAAATAAATATGTTACGGATGTGTTAAGTAGTTACGTGTTTAGGAAAGCCTAGTAGCATGGCTTTCTACTAGTTAGCATTAATTAGTCAACACTATCGTCAGTTGTCCCAACAATTAATGCAGCCCAATAATGTCTGAAAGTGCAGTCAAACGACTGGAAGGGTGAATGTTTTGACGTCGTGGCTTTTTTCTGCAAAGGGTATCGAATACACAAATGTGACCGTAAAGGACGTTGTAAAAGGTGTGTTTGAGAAATCGAAATTTGGTAGACGTCCGTGACATTGTCGCAGTGATAACACTTATTGGTGACGACCTCATTTCAGTATTCTTCCAGGCTTACTATTGCAATAATATGACCTAGTGTATTGTGCATTCCACTTATCCCCCTGTGAAAGAGACATTTCAGGAAGTAAATTAACTGTCCCTTCACTTAGTGTGGATTTTTAAGGGGAAGCAATCTTCGATTTGATCGATATCAGCAGGCCATAATGGGTTGTACAGTTTTCATCTGTGGGAACCGCCAAAGCAAATACACTCATGGCTTTCATATGACTCATAACAAAATTGTTTATTTTTGTGTGTTGAAGGACTGGTTGTAAATTCTGTGCACTGAGGTCTCGTTGCCATTTTAAGTGCGTTCTATTGCATTTTTTCTGGTTTTGAAGCCCTTTTTCTGAGTAAGCGAGACGCAGCAGAGATCAGCAAGTTTGATCAGCTGGGAAATGTTGACACAACTTACGAAGTGCGTGTCCCAACTGTCATGTGTTTCAAATTTTTGCTGTACATTTTTGATCAAAGTAAGCAAACAGTAGCATCAATTTTTGGGGTAGTATGGTTACGACACTCGCCGATTCAGTACCGTTCAAGTCCCTTCTTCTTACCACCAGGAAACTGAGCTTCATGTCTAGACAAAGCTGAGTCAATTCAGCTGGGAACGTTTCACTCGGATCCAAAGGATTTTGATAGAGGAAAGAAACACTTTACTGATTTCCGTATGGTCATTGCTTGACTGGGTCGAAACTAGCCTGACAGACTCTCCTACTGCTACGTTCTAGATGAGCAAGCATGGCCATAAGTTTTCAAACCCGTTATTTGAATTAAACGTTTCCATATCATATAATTGCATTTCGGAAGAGTGGACGGTTCGTCTTAGGGATTTACTCCTTGGGTGGAGCAATAATATATGGATATATAGAACGGTCGGAATCAAGAGTGTCTTGCAAAACGTACAACAAGGACTGATGAGGTTGTGACTGATCGACCATCGACAGGGCCTACATCGGTTGGTTAGACTGAACTGGTTTGCTTAACAAGTGCGTATAAACTAACTTATAAAACAGGTGGTCAGACTCCGCTTTTCTTATGTAATGTAAGTTCGGTGTACCAAGTGACTGTATAGATCTCAGTATCCTTTCAAATTTGTTCAGGACATTGGTCATGGAACTGCATAAATACAGACGGACTTTAGATATGTGGCGTGTAAAATTAACTTAAATCGAATGAATAGCTTAATGGCTGTAGACTGTTTGTGGATAATGCTTTTCGGAAAACATGGCTACTTAGAACGTTCCCGTGGAAATAGTTTACATAAACAAACTGCAAGCAAAGAGAACAGCTACCTTAGAACTGAAATATTCTCGTTGTCGCATATAATTTAAGGTTGAACATCTACGGCGTACATTGCATACAATCTTACCGCACCGTGTGGCAGCATTCCAATAGTGTTGATTCTGTGAGTCATCTGTGTGCATAATGGACCATTCATAGAAGTTTGACTAAACTTTGAGGACAGTCTTAACGATCGGTTACACATTCCCCACTCACCTCTTCGAAGTGATTCGGGTAGTGGAAAATGGATTTTAAATCGCATTATGCGTCTGTCTAAACTATTTGATCCAATGTTTTTTTAATGCTGTATGGTGTAAATGTGATGATACCTTAGCATTGCTGACCCATTGTTTCATCGTTTGTGCCTGGTTTTTCTCCAAGTCAGATGGGTTGCATGTTTACCAATGTCATTATCGTGTCACTTTTTTAGAAGTGAGGTTACTCTATTTGTGGTGAAGTTAATATTATCGAGTGAATACCTTAGGGCAACACCGAATCCTGACACTAGAAAATAAGGTTGGAATCACACGTTTATAAGTAATTCAACGAAATGTTTGAAAATGCTTAATTGCGAATACCTGTGAATATCGCATCAATGATAATTGAGACATCGACAATGCTGAACAAACGATGTGAGCGAAATTTAGCGGCCGAAAACCATTACGTAATTATAAAAAATGGTTACCGTGACTTTCCCTGACACTTTATTCGTAATCTGCTGGTTACTAAGAGTCAATTTATTCTCATGCGTGGAAGTGATAGACAGCAAACAAATCACAGACAACAATGTAATTTTCCATGCAGTTTTCTTATTAGCTAGTTATTTATCGGCCTTTTGAATTTAGCAAAAACGGGAAAGAGAAATATATTGCGAATCGACCTACTCCTGTTAATCGTTAACGCAACACGTACTAGTGTCTCTGTGTGTGTTTTGATATAGTGCTTAAAAGGAATTAGGTCTTTTAATTCATTGGAATGACTGAAATCAATCAACGACATCTGGTTCATTGTTACCGTATTTTGTCTAGACTCATCTACCAACCAGTCCTTCATGGTTGAGTGAATCCACTCATATACCAGTAAAGCACAAAAACAGAACGAATGTTACAGATCGTCCGTTTTTTAGTGTCGCAGTCAAAGAGGTTAAGCGAACTAGCCATCACCCTGTATTGAACAGGTTAAGTATAACAAACGGTTATAGACTGGAAAACTTCTACATAAGCCATCTACACCTGCATTTTTGTTGAACATTTTGTAAGATAACGATGTCTAGTGGAACGGATGGAAACGTCAGCTTTCATTAAAATGGACACTGGAAACAGTTGTGGTGTACTGATAGGTTGTCGAAGTAGCCGAGCAAGTAGGACCCGGCCAAAATAAGTCATGTGAAATGAAACAACCTCCAGCTTGTACTAACAAGCAGGTGACAAACAGACAAACGGTGAATTTATTTGCCTCAGCCTGAGGGGAAAGCGGTGAAGCAAAGTAATTTAAAGAACACTAGTAAGAGTTTCCCTGCTTGATTAGATTGTATAAGTCCAAACGCAAAAAGTGTCTGAAATCCGCGACTGGATGTGAAAATGTTAGTTAGGAAATCATGAAATTTCGGTGTAATAAATTGTACATTTTTTTCAAATACTGTGCTATGATACCAGTGGATCTTAATACAGAGAATGCGACTTGTTAGACAGGAAGAAACTCTATTTTTATCGAACAAATTTCAAATCAGAAGAAAACAACAAATGTACGCAAGACAGTATTTTCACGCTGTGCCCAGATTAAACAGTGTGACTAAGCACTAGTTGTTGCATATCAGGCTGTTGACTTCAGGAGCCTCGCGGAATACTGTCATAATACACTCGTATTTTATACAATCTTTAACATGGTCATAGTCCGCAGCCCAGTTATCAGTGTGTTTACTGACTGACCTTACAGTTGTAACGCTGGAGTGCACAATATGGACTTATATCCACATAACGTCAGTTGTTGGTTGACCCAATATATGAAAACTAATTCTTTGTTCATTAAACCTTACGTGAAATCAGCAGTTTTATAACAATGATGGGAGTTTGGCTACTCCAAATTGTAGAACCGTGGCCACTTTGGATATTTCATCTGACTGAAGCAAAAGTAAGGAGTTTTTCAACTTAAGGGCAAATAAGCTCGACACTACTGTGATAAAAGTGGCCAAACACCATGTTAACCAAATGGACCATTCCGAATTGTTGATTGTTTCCCAATCCGTCTTGAACGTTCGCAATCTGTTACTGTTTGTCATATGCAATCATTACAATTGCAGTTGACAAGATACTAGCAAGCTGACACTTTATTAGCTATCCTTTCATTCTCTCTGTAAACAACATCAGCTTGATTGCATGACCTTCATTCAGTTCATTTCGCACACTACTCCGTTCAGATTGAGAGACCCAGATATAAGTCTGTACATACAATGACTTTACGATTCACGTCGACTTGTTGATGAAGCCTTTCCTTTCAACTGTGGTGACTGAGACTTTGTAAATTATTCACTATGACTTAAGGAACTTTTGTCTGAAAAAAAACTGGAAGACAATGGCGGAAGCTATTGATGGTTCAGCTTCTGCATTTGAAATATGCTATTGTTGCTAAGTTACTGAAAACAAAATTCAACACTGAGCGCATCCTACATTATAACGGTTTCCGCTGCTCTTCCAAAGAACTTTTCGACGAAGATTAGTCTTTAACCTTTCCAAAAATCTTTTCTATCAGCTTGGCTAGTCTGTAACAAGTGGACAACAAACTGGTGGCTAGTTCATTTGTAGTGTAAGTCAGTGTAGTGGGCCATCAGCTAACATGCCTGATTATCTTCATTGTCCCATGTCTTACATCCAGTTTCTGACAGTACTAAACCACAACGAACAAGTTTTCAGCTCAAATTTATCACTGCCCATAAGACAATGTAAGAATCTTCGTGCGATTCTAAGGGAATCTGTCGTATATTTGAGTGCACAGGGATTATACAAATTGCAAATTGTTTTGACAACACGTGAGGAATTTGTCCACCTTTTACATGTACTGTGAGTATGCTGTGAAGAGGAGAAGGAAATCTTGTAGGCACAAATGCAAACAAGTAGGTAGAGTTTTGAATGTGTAAAAATACATCTGATGAGCTCAGCATTCTGTGATTAACTTTAGATTTAATGTCGAGTTTGTTACGTTTACTGGTTGTGTTTGTAGGCAGTCCATCCGTAATAGTGTTTACAAACTTATTTTATTACACTATACATATTGACACGGTGGATTTTATACTTGAATTTTGTGTACAACGTAACAGATTTCTCGTTTTAATCTAATCCATAAATAACAATGCATAGTCAGTGGCTTTCTGTTCATGTAACGCACATCGTTTTATACGAAGTTCATCTAGTTTAACAACATAGTTTCCCGTTGACTGATAATCAAGTTCGGGCCACTTCTGGTTGGTCAACCCTGATCGTTTTTTAGTGAATGATTTGCGCATACGGTCACTTTATACCAAGAAAAAAAGAGTCGTTTTATTGCCAAATTTATCAATAGTACCGTATCGAATAAAAGGGTGTGTGCACCACCTTCCCATTATTGTGAGGTTTTACGGTAACGCATATTTATTTGAGCAGAAAATTGGTATATCATCAAGAAAATAGAGCACGGGTTGCATAGTGTATGAGACTGTCACGATTTAGTGGATGTGGCGGATTCAGAATAGTGACATCCCAAATGTTATTCAGTTTTCATTTGTTGTCATTTAAATCAAAAATGTTGATTTCAGTGGTTAACTTGTTTCACCGTGGGCACTGAGCACATTTATGTCGGAACATCTCCAGCTGAGTAGTAACCAAGGCAGCAGAAAAATCACCACCTCAATTCTGCAGAAACGGCTTCATTGAGAAGCAATGGCAGCATTGGAATTACATTAATTTTCAATTTTTGCGTTCCGAAATAACATCTACTAGCTTGTTAAGCCAAACTAAGGTTTACATTTTTCTTCCACATTGGCGATGTGGCAAAAATTCGGCGCAGTGTTTGAGGTGATTGAAGAACAATGACGTTAACAACTAAATAGAGTGAGTTAACCGTGCTAAATCAAGTTAATCCCCCAACCTCTATCAAGATTGCCACGAGCTGAAACATTATGGAATATGACATCTAACCGTAGTCATCTGCCGGAATTTTGTTGTGGTTTGTCAAAATTTTCTGTGAAGTTAGTATTGTAACTGCAACTTGGCAGTCAATGACGCGGAAAAAAAACAGGTTATCTAGCGAAAACCATTCCAATTTAACCAGGAACTAGGGGTTTTGTTTGCATCTCGCCATTGAATGTCCAAGATCTTGAAAAGCTACTTTGTTGTCTTCTTCTGTGTACAAAAACTAATTTTCTGTCAAGTTTGAGTAGCAGCTAAGGAGTCGTGTCAATCTTTGGCGCTCTGCTGTTCTCCTTAATGGTAGTAGTGACAGCGCGTAGAATCAAAGCTCCACATCCCAGAAAAAATAATATTTGTGATCACTAGGAGAAGTTTGTCAAATGCACACCACGCGTCCTTCTAAGCAGCTCGCCAACATATTCGTAACACATAATCCCAATTATCTTATTATATAGGAGAAAATGATGTATCCAAGTCGTTTTACATGTTTTCAGGTCGCCGATGTCGAAAAGAAACCATTTTTTCATATTGTTATGCTACCGTGATTTTGGGGATGGTTGGATCTAGCCCACTTATAGCTATGTATTTTCTGTGCATCATTATATCGTCTACATCTTTGTACACAAACTAGTTCACATTTCATAAATTTCACGTTACCTATTCCTATTTTTTCATTCCAGTTATCGGATATTGACTATGATACGTTCTGTGTTTTGCTCTCACTTGTCGCCATCTGCATGTATTCATCTGGATTCAATCTACCATACATACTGGTCACTCATGGAAACACACTTTGGACATTATGGTTTTTATTAGTTGGGTACTCGTCAGCGATGGAACTTATCACAAACTACCGACATGAATATATGCCTATATCTATACATTAATACTGAACACAGTGTGTTCACATATTCTGATTTCTATTATTATCGAGAGGTTTTTTCACCTCAAACATTTTTGACTGTTGCATTTCTTCTTTTCTTCGCATTCAGAGATATCCCAACCGTGGATCACTAAGCTTGATTAATGTGAAGGAATCCTAACTCTGTGCATATTTCACTGGACTCTCAATCAACGCCCATATTGGTTGATGTCTATGCTTGCTAATTTTCTTCATTCAACAAACCGAAAGCGATAGATCCCGTTCATTTGTTACGTTCTTAGCATTCCACAGACACCAGGTTTGCGAGCGTTTAGATAACAACTGGTTTATCGTCTACCCAATTAGATAACAACTTCAATCTCACGTAAGGAGTAATTTTCTTTGATTTTGGTTTTAATACGCCACCGTGAAATTCAGAGGCTCTATAATAAATTATAATAGTTCGAAAGCTAAACTTTGAATTTCAACCGTATTAGCATCAATGTTAACGTTACTACTGTTAACAACTCCTAGCGAGGCAAGTGACCACTTTAAAACATGTAGGTGTTTGTCATTGTTAGCTTCCAAACAGCTGTTTATAAGATGCACAAACTATGGTTGTAACTTAACTCATCTTCAGGATTTATACAACTACTGAAGACTGAGTTGTTCAAAATTCGTTCTCTACTGACCGGTTTCTAAACCAGTTGTCAGAATTATTCACCAATAACTAGTTTCTGGTTGCCTGCCCAGCTAATTCACAATGACACCCTTAGTATGTGTGTGTACGTGTGTGTGTGTGCGTGTGATGGGTGCGATTTGCTTTACGAAAACATTGGAAAGTTGAACACGCGGCTAACCAGACAGTTTGGTAGGAATTCGCCAACACATTAGGAACATACATGCTTCAGTATCTATCGGGTGAGCTTGTTATTAGTTATTATACATTATTGAAAAACGACCTAGATGTTTTCAGGTTCATCTGTACGATCTCTAAGTTGTAGGTCAACCTAGCTCTTACAGCAATATTGAATTGACCGCAAACATTATTTCTCAACTAACCACTCTATTTTCAGTGTAAAATGGTCATGTTCGATGTGTTTGTATAAACGTGACTAACAAGACTACATGCCATGATTAATGGTTTATACAGCAGTGAAGACCATTAGACTATTCGTAGGTAGAAGCAAATGTCTGACCGACTGGTAACAGGTAGAACCTCACGAGTCAATTACTGTATCTCATCAACCTGCTTTCACCTCATTTTTCTCTATGAGCCTTGGGGTATAATGGAAGTATCTTCCTCTGTAATACATTGAACTCTGGGTGATACAATGGAATATAACGGACAGTTTAGAAGGTAACTGTATCCATACTATTTCTAGTTCTTCCGCATAGTATGTGAGAGTAATGTCACCATGCCATGTTGCCCCAACAGGCTCAACTAGTTTTGTTGGACTGCAGGCTCTTCAGAATCACTTTGGTAGGATTTTTTCATTCCTGTTTGCATTCTTTACATTTGTTTTATTTTATTGCCTTGCTGTGTCAACTGTCCTTTTGAAACACTTGTATCGCCGATAGATTCTGCCTGGTTATTGTAATACAAATATATTGAATTTCAAATTGCGTTTTACTGGAATACATTCAAAAGTGTATATTGTGCTCAACCCATATATAGTGGCTCTGGATTGTTGCACAGCCACTTCAGTGCTTGTTGCCGTGAAGGATGGCGATGCAATTGTTCAAAGATAGAAATTAATCAATAAAATTAAGTTTTGGAAACTAAACACTGTGGACGAAAATTTACAATTATCAATACACCATTTTAGATCATTTTATCAAATAATCCTCTCGGTGGCCTTCAGGTGTGAGAGTTGCACGTATTTTTAGAGCCATTTTATTATTACGGTAAACAAAAGGGAGGAGTATAAACAGTTCTAGAAAACCCTATTGTTCTGAAAAATGATATCACAGGAAGTTTAAAACAAACGCCTGTTTTAGCCGTAACACAACTCAAACTGTGGAACATATGTTGACCACTTGTTTTCTAGCGAAATATCTATCACCGCTCAACAGAGCTAGTGAGAATAATAATATGCATTTCGTCTCGTAGATTAAGGTATTTGAACAAAGAAAATATCCTAGCGCTAGTGGTCCAAAAATGAAAGCTGCTGTTACTTCAAAACACAATCATTAGCTTCTATTCACCAATTTCTTTTATATGACAGAGACAAACAATGTGAACGTTGATTGCTAAACAACACCGCCTTTTAAGAATTCAGCAAGTGATAACCTCTCACCAGAATTCTTGTTATGGACAATAGCATTATTGGACACACATAACAAACTCAAGAATGCAAATTACTGCGCTGTTTTTACTACTTCATCTGCATGTCAAGCGAATGTATGTTGCCCCTAAATGTTATAACCTTACTACAGGATACTTGAGATTTATATCAGCCGTCTCACCCACTGAAAACCAGGTTTTAGCTTGACTCACCTAACGACGTTTTATCTGGCTTGGAGTCAACTTGTTCTAGATTCCAATGCTTCCGATGTGGAACATTCTGCCGTAGCATTTTCTGAATGCCTTGTCAGAAGATTAGTTCCAATGTTAGCAAGAAGAACACTGTTAGAAAACGGGAATCTGAGTCTTTGGATGACTGTTTAATCCGCACATCTTGAGGGTTTTGAAAGCTGACTTTTAATCGTTTTTATTGTTATTAGTCAACTGCCGTTTTTAGAATGAGAAACTTACTTGAAAGTATGTCGATTGGTTGAGGTTAATTATTCATCTTGGCCCACCACACGTCATCTGTTTGTTATATGTATGATTTCTTTTTCAAAATAACAATAGTTGTCAATCTGTCCCATAACCACAGTACTGTATTATAAGCTGAGGTGTTTCAAACTTTACAGCATTCACTCAGATATGTGTAGTCATTGGAAGCGATTTCAATTCGATTCGTATAAGGAATAGCCGGTTGGCAAAAGTGTATGAAAGCCAAATATATCACTTCAGACCCGTAACAATAGGTACATTTCATGGAAGCATAATTAGTATACATACACTATTAACTTACATAGTCGAACATTTCGAAAACCTTTGCACTAGGTTGATGAATAGTGCAAATTATGGTGCGACCTCCACGAGCCAATGTTTGCAGTAAAGAAATGCAGTGAAAACATGATGCACTGTCAAGACCGCTGTTTTGAGATTGGAAAGAAATAGTGGTAGAAATTGTTGAATTATTTACGAATCAAAAAGTTATTTCCACATGACACTGTGGTCGAGGAACATTGTATTTTGTGTACGAAATCAACGTTTGCTCCCCATCGTATATGTACATTTAATGTAGAACAATGTACGTTCCACTGGTCGTATTAGACGCGTTCCATTAACTCCTATCATTGACATATTTTTAAATAACCATTTAAAAAGGTATCGATCAATGAGGTATACAATCATTTAATCATCTAGCCTGGTGAGTTGTTTTACAAAGCCTTTTGAATTCAACAATCTAAAAAGACAAGGATGATATAATTCAGCGCATCTTGGATTGTTTTTCAACTTATATGATGCAAGAAATAATTCAGAAATGGAGTTGGTTTCCACAGTTTGAACTTAACACCAATTTCTATTATTAAATCCGAAATATCCGTAGTTTCTGTACAAGCTTGATTTCTAAACATTTTCCTATGAAATGTTTAGCAAAAACACTTTCCATTACCATGCATCCATCACAGAAAATAGTCATGTTTACATTAGCTACTGGTACCTTCGATTAAATGGAAAGTCTTACTGGTAGTAAACGAACTACATTGGGTAAGGCAGAAAACATTGATGTCTTCAAAAAATTCATTAACAGTAGAACTTTCTGCACTTCAGTAATTTTCTCAATGCACAACTACTCAATTAGTGTTTGCGAGTGTGGTCTGGTCAATCCCGGTGTGAGAAACAGAGGGGAAAAAGCACTCGGAACAAACAGTAGCCGTAATTTGCAATTACAATCGTCGCCCGCGAAGTAAAAAAGAGGTATGTTCATTTGAAGTGGAAACTGTTTTATGCAACCACGTGATTAGGTGTTTTGTTTGTAGGTTTGCGTTTTCAGCTTGACTGGTTTGGAATTGTGAAGGCAACTCACACAGAACTTTGCAAACACATATCAATGAAAGACTGTATATCGTATATCACTAAAGATTACGGTTCATGATTGGACGTATACTTCATTACTTCATTGATTCTACAACGAAAACTGTACGTGTCTTATTAAAATGTGTAACTGATTTGTGATTAGTCGACATCTGCAAGTTGCAAATGTCAAACTTTCACATCTATATCGAACCATTCTTGTGCCCTTCAAGATGGTAGCCTATTCTCACTTCGTTTTCTACATCACAGGTTCACATTTCTCCATTAGTGAAATGTACTCACTATCGTGCACTAAGATGCAAATTAGAAAACCAATTATACTCAGTTTGTAGGTCACAAACTGTGGCGTATGGGGCTAAGAAATGGAGAATATCATAAGAAAAATTATCTGTGCGACGCTATGCGGAATCAATTCATTAAAAAAACAGCATGCTCCATAGATGAACAACGGTATTTACGTTGGCTAGTGGACAGCAAGTGTTCTTGCGTTTTGTTTGACCAGTTTAAATCTGACACGCATTCAAACAACTTATTTTTAACAACACAAACAAATTCGGTACAGTGGTCTATAAACGTTGACGATTGGTTGAAGCTGACCGACCGCAATTCCGTCTACAGCAGGTTGTGCACGAATTCCGATCGGCCGAACCTTCCCCTATAAAGGAATCACTGCTAACCAGTCTGATTACACAGACTGTCTTCGGTAGTGTTTTTCCTCGTTCTTCAACCCAGCACCTACTGCCTAATTCTGAGATTCTTCCATCTATACCGGTCTCGTTAGTTAAATACAAACGTCTCGCTAATTAGTTAACCAGTTCCCTCCGCTTTTAAATAAACTGAACCCAAATTCTTTGATGTGTACAGATGTCTCACATACTTCTGAGTTAATCTAGTTTGAGCCCAATCTTTCAGTATGTCACACATTCATCCCTGACGTTTTATGTCGTGTTACTGGAGACCCTATCAAATTCCCATAATCCGTTTGAACGATTTATGTGCGCTTGTATTGGCTCATAATGTTTGTTCACCCGACTGTTTGTAAGGATGTCAAATTGTCAGGTGCACGACCTTCCTGTCCATACTCAATGTAACTTCACTTCATCAAACGTTAGCATAAACTTTAAGTACCCGTAATGAGAAAACAGATAAAGTTCATTTGAACGGTTTCTGTACTTTGTATATGGTGCATAGTTATCAGTGAAATTTTTGTCTAACTTTCTCAATTAACAAACGTCAGTGTTCAACATGTCAATCATTTGTCAGCTTTTTTCATGGTAGAGTACCAGTTTATGGTGTTTTGTCAACTATTTCATTCGTGTTAATTCAAGCAGACAGCTTTTGTTTCGTTTTACAATAAGTTTTGATTAGTTCATCAACCCCTTCTGCGTGATCACGCTGAATAGTCTTTGGTGAATGAAACAATAATTTGATTAGGATTAGCCAATGAAATTTTTGAATCCACACCACGAATATACAAATTATCGCTTGTCCAAGAAAATGAATTCACATATTTTAACAGTCTCTATTTTATGTTCCGTCTGCTTCTTCGTTTTCGCGCGCTCCTCCGTTCGGACATTTTAATGCATTTGTATCTTTAGTGTAATGGCGTGACATAACTAAAGACTTTTGCATTCGCAGGTCACTGATTGGCAATCATTTGTGGATAGAATGTTAATATGACCATCCCTAAACAGGTGCTGTGTGTCATCACAAGTCAATAACGGCATTCAGATTAACCCGGAAGGAAACCTATTCCTAGTTATTCTTTGGGATGTTAGTCAAGGCCGGGTTAAATAAAGCTGCAATTAAATCCAAACCAAATACTTGATGATAACTGTCATAATGGACAGTGTGAGCTTTTTGTTCGAGTGACATGCCTATCCGTTGGCGTGGTACGTCTTAACCGTTTTCCGGTCTGTTAACGTCTGTCTGTTGATGCAACCTAATTCAACTTGTATTTTATACGATAATTTTGCTCTCCTTAGCATATATGGTTTACAATTATTTGATTCAGAAATGAAAAACAGGCAGTTATCTGCAGATTAGTAGTTCTCAGTTTCAAATTACATCTTAATAAATAACAAATTGTCGAGGGTCTGGAATCGTTTGGCTTAGGTCAACAGAATGCAGAGGGAAAAGAGTCGAAGACGGATGTTCTGTATGCCGACATTGAGATGTTCAAAAATCTGGCAAGAATCTTCACTACATGACATGTTGAAATGTTTCACCTTAATCTCTATCCATTTTGCAATAGTTGACAATATATGGAAAATTCTGTGAGATGTATAAACAATGATGTTCTCCCACGTGTCTTGCCCACGAAAATCACTGTAGGTTGGTATAGGTATCTCAGTACCTGTTTGCTTATACTCATTAATAATGGGTGTCAATTCTAAGATTGTCTATTAAAGCCAAATCGAGAGTTAGGTTGCTCCCAGCAGGACAGTTGTGGTGTCGAATACTGTTTCAACATAACTCATGGATAATATGTAGTCTGCTCTGACGGTGTCAACGTGAATGCATATCGTCACTGTCGGACTATTAGTTTTCACCAGCTCAGTCCACTACGAATCAACATTCTCATTATTTTATTCTCTTATCATGCTTGCTCTCAACCTGACGTGAGTGTGAATTCCTCGGTTACAGATAACTCGAGCGGATGACTGAACCAGCAAATCTTTTCGGTGAGATACTCAGAGATAGCCTTCGTCCGATCACGACAGCGGGATGTGATTAGGTTATAAATCTATGACGTAAATCTTCCCAATAGAAGAGGTAATCACATAAATGGTGATCAAGTGAATAAAAGCATTGACCTGTAACGTAAGCAGTTTCCAAGTTGATACCCTATTTAGACTTTCTGTACCTGACTAATTCAACTAATCACGGAAAAATTTGCTGGATGTCGATATGACGATGTGTGCCGTAAAATATATTAACCAGATATTATTAATTCCGGCTACTTAAATGTCTACACAACAAATCTAGGTTATAGTAGTATGGCATATTTGTTAATTCGGTAGCTTGTTGCTGGTAGCGTTAGAAGTTAATTAGTGCCGATAGGGAATTAGCAACTTCAGACAGCTCATGGAACAACCTGTGCTTGTTAAACCACATCTATGGAAAACAGCTGAGCAATGTTGATCGCAGTTCAAGCAAAATAGCTCATGTCGTTCTGTGAACAGTTTTGGGTCAGTGGCAAAAAACTGAACTGTCTCATTCAGATGAGACCTTATTTATAGCATAAATTCGAGGACGTTTTATTTGGTTTGTATAACAAAACTGAATATCAGACTGCCAATATCGTGCTGTTATGCGCATCTATCATCAGTAAAAGTAACCTCGATGTTCACTGAACCAAAGCCTAGCATATCATAGGTACGAGAGTCTACTAATCCGTGACAAATCTGTTCGTGCCATCGAAAATGTTTTAAAAAAATAGAGGAATAGCAGTTAATTTATAGTGCAAATTAAGTGGTAATTTCCCCGGTTGATAACCTGCACGTCACAAACCTAAAACAACCAGCTGTAACTGGTATCGTTAACACTGTATTATCGATCGTGTGAAAGAAACCGCGTTAATACCAAATTATATGAGGACGCTTGCTATTGAAATATAATCGAACCAGTATGCAATCAGAGCGTTTTGGAAACGATTTGAATAGCATGATCACATTCAATGTATCATGTTTTGCTAGTCAGTTATCGTCACCAAATTCAAAGAACTTTGGTCTGGTAGGGACTTATGAAAGGTTGACTGTATTGATGCCCAGTCGCTGTTGGGACAGTAATTCCATATTTACCTGGTAGAACTCGCAAGTGGAAAACTTTACTCTCATCTATAAGGACATAGATTGAAGTGATCTTGACAGTAGTATGTTACATGAACTGCACAAAAGTGTAGCTGGTGACACTGTTTTATAATGCACTTTTAACTGCTCGGTAATGATAAACTATTAAATACTACCCCCCCCATTGCAAAGTGCATAAACGAACTGTCCAGAAGAGAAGCCCCCTATAACTGAAGGGGTAGGAACTGCCAAAAGGTAGCTAGGCGAAAACCAAATTAGGGAATCACGTTGACATGCTTCGTGATTGACGCGTTTCTAAATGTGGATAGAAACGACATTGTTTTACGAGCAACTCATACTTAACTGTCTGATCATGATTAATCCGAAACTTTTTGCTGGGCTATCTCTGTTGGCGTGTTTATTCTGCCTTGTGCTCACGGACTGCCGATACCTTGTCGAGCATAAATAATTTTTGTGAGGTGGCATGTAGGTGAACTCCCATGATTAATTACTATTTTCTCGAATGACTTGCAGTTCCGTTTCTTCATTTGTATCGCTTCTTTTTTGTCACAGGCTGAAATTAATTAATCAGCTGCAATTGACCTGCAAATGAACAAGCACCTACTAGCGTCCCAGAATGGATTAATAAATGTTCCCAGTGGTCGGCGCCTGTACATTTGCGGCTGATCGATTTCATATTATGAAAACATGCAGCCCATCAGCTAGGAAACCTAATTCACCTATGTTCCTGAAACTCCCGTTATCACGACCCCGTGGTTTGAACTGCGAAATGACACTTATTTATCCGTTATGGTTTCGATTTCAAGGTATGCGTGGAACTAATGGCCACGAATCTGATAGTGGACATTGGAATCAGCACTTCGCCATCATTAGTTGAGAATTACAACTTAGATTTGTTTTCGTACTAATATTCGCTTGTATCAGAACATTCATATTTAAAGGCGGAGTAGTCTATCAAATATATGTGTGAAAATAAGGCAAAGTGGACAGTGTTTCAGTCAAGGTAAAATGAATTAATTTTTACTTTGGTTCAAAAAATCCGTCGGAAAGCAATGTAAGATTTAAAGTTACCCACACAAGAGGGTAGTTAAGGTGTAATTTAATCAGCCCACTCGCTGATAGCGTGACACTTACCTCATTTACTTTCCAGTTGAAGAATTTCTGGATAAAATGTCATTATGTATATTGTAAAAAGAAAATTCTTTGAGCCCAGTGAACTGAAAAAATTCTTTATTGTTCATATAATTAATTTATTTCAATGTGTTTTTGAACACACTCTTTCATCCATCAGTAGACATGAATCTGAAAAACGTTTCATGCTCCTCACAAATCACATGTGGGAAAAAAGTTGATCTCATAAAGTTTTCCGGTGATAAATGTAAAAAGTTAAACTGTAGCCCATCCTTGTTCCTCGTAAGCAGTGTGTATACTACCTTGAAGTTTACACTAACAACTATCCATGAGCTTTTAAACTTACTCCCTAAAAGTGGCTCTAAACTTCAAAATTGCTGTTTTGTTCTGCTGTTCTATGACCGAAATCAGTTTCCGTCCTGCACATAACATCCTCTCACAGTGAAAGTCAATTGGTTATAAGTTTGGAGTTTATGAATTAAAGAAAACCAAATTTCGTATTTTCTTTCATTCTGTCCACGTTGATTTCAATCAGCTTGTTAACGGAAACAGTTATGCTGAGTACTGCACTCCATCTGGCCTCAGTTGGATAAATAGGACAAAGCTGTCTACAACCTCCCCCCGTTACAACACACAATGCCGCTTACACATCGTACCACAAGTGGAGTAATTTCATAAAATGAGAAAATTGCGCTGGTTTCGTTATCGGCTATTCAAACAAACTGCCAGGCTGATAACTATGAGGTATTTGGCAGAAATGAAGAAAACCTCCTAGATTTCATTATACAAAATATATGATCTTATAATTAACTACGATTAATGACATCATAACCAGTTTTATATCCACCATGGAGGTACCATCGAATCTCATCAAACTTGCCAAAAACCCACGGTTATATTTGTTCAACTTGTAACTGACGCAATACTAGTTCATTTACTGAGATCAGGTTTGATGCAGACCATAGCCATGAAGCAAACGTGAGAGTGAACTACACAAAAGATCCCATAATTCAACTTCTACTAAGCTGTTCTCCCGGTTGTCAAAACCATAGTGAGCGGAGAATTGAAAGTTACATAGGACAGGTTTATAATATATGACAACTGATTTCTGAAGCAAATTCATTTAGACAGTGGTGTGATTAGGCATCAACCACCGGTAGAGCGGTATTGGTTGGATAAAGTGAGCGGTCAGCTGACGAAAAAGAAATTCGAATGTCGCGCCAAATCATGCCTCATCGTAAGATTGAGTTTCATGTGTAGTCGTATCTGTTGTCCCGAGCCCCACTTAACAAATATTTCTGTCAATATAGAATTAGGCTTTGTCCATGACGGAATAGTAGGTATGGTTCTGTTGTCAACAAAACAACCAGCTGTGTCGTTAACGTTCTCCACAGTGAACTTCCAACTCATCGCTATCATAGAGCGCTCCATCTGGTTTGGACTCGTGGCCGAGTGACCGTAGTTTATCCACGAGTATCTTGATGTTCGCCGTTGTCGATTTTCCTTTGCTAACGTTGGTGATTATCGGCGACAGTTTGGATAGCAACTGAAATTTCGTATGCGGATTGAATTTATTCCCTGGCGATTATTACTCAAACACTTAAGATGTACTGAGAAGTAGTGAAGGATTTAGAGTTGTTGTCAACAAAACATCACTCTCAGTTGATAGAAGCGATATCATTCCCATAAACGGTTCGGCCAATCGGTCATCAAACTCTAATTTTGCTGTTATCAGTCAAACTTGCAACTTAAATGGCTGTGAGTTTGACTCCAGCCACGCTTTCATGAGTGAACCGCGTTAACTACTGCGGTATTAGATTCCTATTAGATGGAATCTAAGTGTCCTGTACAAACTGTCAGCAACGTCATCAGTTGATTAGTGTTCAATGTCAAATCGCCCTTACTGAAGACGCGGTAGCTACTCTGTTAACCCCACGCGATGATCCCACAACTGGAACTTTCCCTCAGGGTGGCATCGCAGAATTTGTTAAGCATGAGCAGTGGTATGGTGGTTATCGCCGAACGGTAGGAAATATTGGGCTATCGTGTACTAAAAACATTTCAAAGGTGAACGTAAAGCTTACATTCCTAAAACGTTTTCATCTTACGCCGCTCAAAAAGAAGTATTAGACTTGAGTTTAACGGTACTCTTCCGCCACAAATTGCACAGGCCCCTAAATGGCCATGATACTCTACTGGAATACAGGAGAGTCACTTTTATCCCTTATGCATAAATATTTTTTCTGTACACGGTCCTCACATTTCAAGTTTCCGTGTTATCTGCGCACTGCTTGTTGGATTAATTCTCTTCCCACAGTTTTCATTGACCGTTTGGAGAAGGATCTTAAAATTGTGACCTGGAGTTGGAACACTGTATGTAAGTATGATTTGAAGCGTACCATCAAGTAGACTAGAAAATCTTGGAGGGACGACGATCGGTCGATATCTTCAGATATAACCCAATCGTTAACCAGTCATTCAAGCAGCTCCACACAGCTCAAATTGGTATTCAAAAGCAGGCACACTCAGACCGTCCGGAAACTGCACTAAACTATTATGAGCTACTTTAATATGCGGGCTGTAAGAGAAAAATTCTCCCCATATTACCCACGAAATCGGTAACTGCATAATGAGGAGATATCTGAACCATCCACAGGTGCAACGAACGACTAATGTTCTGTTAAACTTAACTCGATCTTGTCTGGCAGTACAAAATGATTCTCCAAATCGCCATGCGAATCACCATACGACAAACGTTTATCGAATGTCGATGATTCTCTCTGTTATAAGAAAATCAGCCCTGTGTATATATAAAGTATTGGCTTTGGCACCATGCTTGTTAGGGCATTAACCAACGACCGCCCGGTTTAGCTAGTTTAGTAGTAAGCTTGTTTTTGTAACTTCGTATGTTTCACTGCTGTGCTCTTCGTCGTAGGTGACAATGACGTACGAATTACTACTTCACATTTTTTCTACAAATGATCTTCAGTTTATGATTCTGGGTTGTAATCTAAGGAAAACAAAGCAAAGTATATTTGCGAAGGTTTTGAAATTGAACTGTTTCAGTGTAGTTACACATTAAAACAATCAGTGCAGCAGTCTAAACTTTTATTGTGTCTTGTAAGAAGACATCAAAACTGCTGGCCTTGTCTTGCTGGTGACTTCATTGTTAATGAAATAAATTGCAAACCAAAAAGCTTTTATTTTCATCGGACAAGATTCTCACCTCGTTGGTTCATCAAAAAACATAACCGGTGGATTGTTGACTAATTCTTGAGCGATGGCTAGTCGTTTTTTCTGACCTCCAGACAACTGAGAAGTTCGGGTATGAATTGCATCACCCAGACTGAGAACGTTCAGAATATCATGAACCTGTGAGTTCAAGTGAAGCAACATGAGCAGGTGAATTACATGTGAATCGCTTGTTAATAATTGTCATTCATATGCATTTACTTCAGGAACAGAGAAACACCGGACAACCACACTAAAGACGTGAAACATTGTCGCGGGCACTTATGTATATGTGATAAAAATAGGATATAAACTGAAGGATCTGAGAACAGGAAACAAATTAGACGTGGATTATCAGGTTTAGTAGGTGGTACTTGAAGCGTTGTTTAGATAGACACGGAAAGCGATGTTCACTGAACGGCTGGTGGAGATAATTTAGAAGTTCATCGCTCGGTGTCTGAATACATGGGAACATGAAAAACAGACACAAGTTGTAGACATCATATTTAGCATTGATGAGAGAGGAACACAGAATACATAAACAGAACGTTTGTCACAAAGGACTGACAGAACAGGATATTCCGCATATTGTCTACACCTTACAACCATCTTGTTATAACTGTAATCAGACGGAAAATTTCAGCGGTAAATGAATGGACGGAAGTTTGATATATTTAAGCATAAGTGCTTATAAGCATGGTGTGAACACCTGTAAGAACTCTATCATTCTGGCACCACATGACGCTGCGATGACAAACTTTTACGTCAATCTCACACCACACACTACGTACACTAATTTTGCAGTACTCCTGGAGTATCACAACCTTCTCTGCGATAACGTAGAACGATAGCTGATCATTGTGTTAAGTCTAGATTTTTGGGACTATTTTATCACCATATGGTTTTGGTTTCTGTTAGGATCTCTTCAGCTGTGTTTAGCCAATCGCTATCACCATCACCTTAACATGCATATTTGATAACTTCCTCATATTTTCCAGCAAAATTTACTGGCACGCCAAAAATGCTTCATGATAAAAATTAGATTGACAGATAAATGTGTGCTTTTTCATCTGAACAAACAATGGCCTTCCCTGTCCAATGACAATTAGCATCACATTCAGGTCTCATACTTGCTTTATAGGACGAATTACATCCCATCATTGAAAGTCGGCTTTGTCTATTCGTTCAGTACCATCCTGAACTACTTGTGCTGACACAGACAGTATGAGCATTTTCGATTCGTCTTACAGCTATGGAGCCATTTTACACCATGACTAAACTACACGCACACCACACGAGTATTTTTTCTCATCTAGTGCTTTTTGGTGGCATACGGAAGGTGTTAACCACTGCGTTGGTTTTTTCTGAGAAGATCAAATCCAACGTATCCAGATTGACTGAAAGTGTGGTGGCTGATTAATGCGAATATTTCAGTGGTATATTTGATTAACTCGTGGTAAAAAGTAAGGCGTGTTTAAGAAACACATTCATATGCATGTGCACATTTTAGGTTAAGCACTGAAATATCGAATACAATAAGGAACTTGCTGTATATTTCAGGTGCGCAGTTCGTAAGGTTTGTGCATAGAGAACGCAAATCTTGTAGTCACTTCCATCTAGAGGGACCGTTCCCAAACGGAGAGCTAAGTTCCTGCCAGTTGTAGTGACTGGTTTCACCTAAGGGCCACGGAGTGAAAATCTCTCAGAATTACTGGCTTTCTTTTTCAGTTATTTTCCTGTTAACTCATAGACTGGAACAACCGACTGATTGACCTCCTGCCTCATCATCGACCATACTTCCAAAACTTTGGTCACCAGAAGCCTGTTTGGCAAATAATTCGGGTGAAACCCCAAATTTCATAAACAAAGTTTTCAAACCAAACATCTGCAACCAGCTGAACTACGAAGCCACCCCAGAAGCTCAGATATTTCACACTTGGACTCTGTTACCCACTCGTCCCACTGTCTCATATGGAATTCACCAAATGATCCACGAGATGGACAGCCCCGGCAGGATATCTTGAAGAGTTCACGCTGGAATCCACCAACGGCACTGTTGATCAGACTGTCTTTTTAAAGGTTTTCATTCTCCGCAGCAATCTTATTTTCGGGAGCAGCATTTTGCTAGTTTAAGAGAAAAACACAGGAACATTCCTAACAGTAGCAGTTCACCTATGTCGAAAATTATCACGATAAGTTTTCAAAGTTAGAACTGAGTACGAACATTATTCGAGATGGGTGGCTGTTTATCGTTGATCGGTCAAAGAAATTGCACCTCTAATGGAACAGATCATACTTATACAGTCTGTTGGCTTTCGATCCAATTTTGATGGTGATGATGATGGTGCTCGATAAACCATTCAAATTTATGATAGAAATTCCATCTAAACGGTACCAAGTAAAAACCAAACATAATTATAGAGAACATTGTGGCTCACAGGAGGATACTTCAGTCTGTTATTGTCAAACTTAGAGAAATCAATGTAAATAGCTACTGAATGGAACAAACCTCTCAGAGTAAATTTAGGTCAGAGCTTAATATGGATAATCAACATTCTTAGGGAAGTAACTTATATATATATATTATAGATTTCGGACAGTGTTTGCATGCTGACATCGCAAATAGGTCTACATTTTATTCTTCTACCAATTCAGCTGAATATATGAGTTCGTCTGTAAGAACCACAACAATTGAAGTTTCACAGTGTAACGTACAATTCGTGTACGCGCCATACACCACACATGATATCACGTGGATGGACGATCATTACTGCCGGAAGGTCAACTCAGGTCACAACCTTCGATTACATTCACATACCGGCTGATAGACATCAGCAAAACAATTGTAAAACATTTTGCGTTAACTAGCTGAGAAGTATTTCGGTGGATGTAGCATAATTACAGTGTACTGGTGATAGCTGTTGTACACAAGATATTTAATTGAATGGACTACTCTGAAGCGAGGAAATAATATTTCCTCAGAAACAGTAGTATACAAACACCAAACGTTTCTCCGCAATTGTGTGCAGCTACTAATTTTAAAGCCCAATTTATTAGGTAAAACATTTTCTGCTAAACATTCGCAGTCTTTTTAAAGTTTAATAGAAAAGAAATAATGATAATTTTTACTGACTGACTGACTCTTCACTAATTTCACTCAATATTTTCAAAGTAACTTTCAGCCGGAAAGGTTACAAAGGCAATGAAGCACTTGAAAAGAAAGTGCTTCTAAACTTGGATGTCTGTCTGTTTTTCTCAGTGCTGGTGCATTAGTTTTGCGATAGAAAGCTGCCTAAAAAGCATAATAAAATACACCTACATTGATCTCGGCAACTTCTCCGAGGAATCCGGCGACGCTAACAAAACTTATGCAGGTCATTAAGTGAGCATATCCGCCCCAAGGGGATATCCTCCGATGTATACGGGTGAAAAATAGTTTAATCCTGAATCCATAATGACGTAAGAAACTTCTGATGAGACAAACTGTTTACTGTGTTAAAACAATTTACAGTAAGTGTTTTTATGCCAACAATCAAATTTTAAGAATTAAAAAATCTAGTCACTTCTGGAGTTGAGTACAATGGTATGATTAAACGATAAGTTATAAATTATGCGCCCTATATCAGCCAAGAAGATAAGGAGAACACCAAATTCGACTGCAGTCATTAAATAAACCGTTCCTCCTAAACAATGCCGTACATATTCTTTTTCTGTTGACCAGTGGCATTAATTTAATAAAAATCGTATGTGATGTTCTCCGGAGTAACATTTCGTACATTCTGATCACACATGGATATGTAACTAATTTTAAACGAGTCAAAATTCCACAGAGCGGAAGTCATGGCTTAAGGGACATAGTCAAAATTTCTGACGCGTTTTCAGTGAACTTTCAGAGCAACCAGAAACGCATACTCTAGTTCGCTGAGGCTTTGGCCATTAGACGTCACAGTCCCCTCCCTGTGTGTCCAAAAACAATTTGTGTTGACATTGCGGCTACCCTGATAGTCAGTATTCCCACAATTTTGATTTTTCTCATTTTTAATGT
>LUCH01001301.1:102318-122297 GCA_013368495.1 Paragonimus heterotremus
TTTCGGTGTCTGTCTGTTTAATCCCTTAAGCCATGACTTCCGCTCTGTGGAATTTTGACTCGTTTAAAATTAGTTACATGTCCATGTGTGATCAGAATAAACGAAACGTTACTCCGGAGAACACCACATGAATTGCGTCTTCTCATTGTTTTATTCAAGTTCATCAAGGGAACAAACTGTTTCAAAAATCGTATGGAATGCCGGTGACTTTAAGAGGCAGCTGTGGAGTATTTTTCAACTCACACAGTCAAAAGGAAGAAGCGTTTCTTAAAATTGGTCCCACTCATACGAACATAGGAGTCGCACGTTGATGTTTACATTTTCCTGTGCTACATTAAGATAATTGTCTGTGCGTTCAATAGGACTACCTCAAATGCGCTGTCACAAAGTGACCTGAAGTCTTACCGACGGTTGTGTGACCTCCTGTTCGGCATCTTTGTTACACACAACTTAAATAGCGTTCCTCATATGCTCCGTTTACTGCTTAGATCAACTTGATGATTTCTTCTGCTATTTTGCCTGAATAGGTGACATTAGAAACGTGTATTGATGACAGAGACAAAACTGTGGTCTAACGCTCGCTTGACAATGTGGCACATTATGACCTGTTGCTTAGTATCACAATGCCTGATGTTATTGTGTTAACTTAGAATGGAAAATATGTCACAAAAATGTTTGCTGTATAACACCATTACAGATGAGATGCTTCCCAACTTTGTAGGGGTTCGAATGACCTCACTCGAACCCCTGAGACTCCAATAGCTGAATAACTGACAGTATATTACGTGGTCAGAAGCCAAAAATTGTACGAATTACGTACAGTTCTGTAAGCACAGATTACATTGGTCTCCCTAACTAAGGTCCCTTCAAAGAGGATAGAAAAAATAACTTTTCTACTGAGTGGTAGCCATTTGTTAATGGAGAGATTCGTAATTTCAGTCTACCTGATGGTTATTGATAGAGAAGATTGGGAAAAATGAAGCACCTAACATAAGGCCTCGTCTTTGGAAAAACCTGTGGTAATTACTTATTTTCAATAAAATCTCATCAGGCTGTTCCAGTTATAAAGAAAAATAAAACTAAAGACGGTTACATACAAGACTTGGTATTGGTCAAAATTCACACCATATTTGGTTATATGGGCGCCGACTGGTTGTTAACTGCCTACATATCGATCGGGTGAGTCTGCTAATGACCAAGGCAATTGAAACGACTGATCAAAGTTTATCTGTTGACACAGGGTTGGATTACGTAATCGAATGGCAATGGACTCGGCAGTTGCCAACATTCGCTGGCGAACGAGTTTTGACCGGTTCGGTGAAACCCTGTAGATTACAATGAACGATCGATCCATGTTGACCTTGAGGATCGCTGTCGGCCAGGTGATCTGCAATGACACGCTTGTTTGATTTTCTGTCACCTGTCCCGATCCATACTGAATAGTGTTCTCTGACTCACCATGGATGATTTGTAATTACTGGTGAACCAGTGAATGAAATAATCCGTCTGGCTGCGTTGAACGCTCTCTTAAGCGAACTAGTAAGTCGACGGGTCAATGATTCAGCCAACGTATCTCCTTTGTATGGTAGTCGTATGGCATGGACGTCTGTCCGACTGCTTGAATCTTAACTGACGCTTGGACTACTTTCATATGTTTGGTCACAAGATTGTCGGCGTAGCCATTCTGTTACAGAATATGGGTCACAAACTGTAGCTGGTGTTCCAAGGCAATTGCTGAGCAGACTTTGCTAGCTCTCTCCGCCAAACATTTGATCAGGTTGCACTTGCATTTTAGGTGAGTGAAACTGTAAAACCAACTGTGTTGGCCCGACCAAGTAGTCTTACGCTAAACGGAGCGTTTCAAACTTCCGTCATTGCTTCCACTCAAAGAGACATCCAGGAAATGAAAAGACCCGTCTGATTGCAATTCTTAGGTGAAACTTTTCAGCGGATGTGCGCGGTTGAAGTCCCAAATTAAGACAGTGTGAATCTTGACCAAAACCAAGTTTTGAACGTAACTGTTTCTAGTTTTATTCACTTTCATAACCGTAACAGCCTGATGGGATTTTATCGGAAACATGTTTGCTTCACTTTTTGTTTTTTTGACTCAGCGGGAATTTTCGAAAATATTATCTACTTTCTAGAACTTCACCTTCTGATTTCCATAAACGTAGTTGGATACAGCTTGAAAACTTAAAAAGATAGTGTTGTTTACATATATATGTATATGTGTTTATGGACAAACCCCACAACTTCTGTATACAATCTTTTTTCTTCAACAACAAACGATTCCCATCACAGCTTTTTTCACGACGGTCTTTACTTACATCTCAGTGTAATGCTTTTGAATTCTTTTCCCATAATAAATAGGATTCAGCGAGAGATACTTTACTAGGTAAGGCGTCCAACGATTCACATTCCACTTATTCATCGGACTGTAAATCTTCCAATGGTAAAGCACTTCAAATATCGAACTTCTGCTGCCCTTGGTTTGAGTATTGTAGACACCCAGGCTATAGATGATAGATCTGGGGAACTTTCCACTTAAATTCCAATAACCCCCCTGGACTGCTTCTTTCAAAACCAAAAGCAATCCTTTCCCTACAACCAATCTATACACATCTGTGTAGTTGAAATTCCTTACGAAAATTTGGCTGGTAGTTTCACCGCCCAAACTTTGGCTGGCAGGCAACTTTCAGTATGCCAAGCCCGTCGGTAAGACACCTGTCGTATGCACAAGTAGTTTGGTGACGCTCGTGATCTACAATATGAATACGTAGCCACGGACTTATTTTATTCAAGAGGTCACTTTGTACCTCAGTCTCAGGTAGGCACAAGTTGACTTCTAGGCTGATCGTCAATCTTTATTTCGTTATCCAACTGATGGTCAGGCTCAGCTTGATAATTAAAGGAATTTTGATTTTTGATCATTACTTGCTCATGGGAAATTGGAATGGTCTGTTCTTGAACTCGGCTGTTTTTGGTTCTTATCTTCGTAAACATGTCCTTCTCCTTTGTCACCATAAGAGCGTATTCTTACTCTGGAACCCTTCGTGCATTTTGAACAACTGAACTCCAGTAACAGTTAACCTGTTTGTAACGAGCATCTAGGTTCTAATCGGAGTGTTATCTATGCTCTTTTGGTCCGACCTGAATTTTAAAGGCTGTGTGTAGATATCTGGAAGAATGACTTCTACTCTCTTCTCTATGTGTGAAATCAGTTCGTGCAATCAGCCACTACAAGGCATTCCTAGTCTGATATGTCTACACTCCGCAACAAAAACATTTTTAACCTCGACAACATTCTTTTCTCCACACTGATTACCATGTTGACTGATCGTACTAACTTAACTGAATAGTAGGATATCTGTCAACCAAGAATCCGTGGTTTCTGAGTATGGTTGGTTCATGTCCTATAAATGTCACTTCTGTTTGTAACATCAATTCTCCTGTGAGTTAAACGACCGGACTATGTATCTTTTGATCATACATTTGTATCAGTCATTATGAAGAGGTTTTGGATAACAATGGCACAGTCGCTTATAGGTAGGACAATTAAATAAACATGTTTTGGTGCTAGTTTGGAGCGTCCTTTCTTTGAAAATGTTCACTCATATTTAGGATTAAGTAAAATGGTTGAGTTGCAACAGAAATGCTGTAATTACAGTTCTAGTAGGAAAAAAAGGCTGCCAGCAAATTCACAGTTACATTATATATTTACTTAGAAATGAAATGTGAAAAGGAATTCCCATGGTTAAAATATCAGCAAGCACGGAACAAAAGCTTCCAGACATTTCTTTCAAGCCCGAAACATTTACTGCAGTAGTACGCTGCCGTCACGTGATATTCCTCAATTCAGGTAACTTTGTAACAAACAAATCAGGTTTTAGAGAATCTGTGTATTGTCTGTGTCTTCACAGATGTTATTCGACTTGTGCACAAGTTAGTTTCAAGAGAAAAAGTAGGAGGTGCAAACAATGTCGTGCAATGAAATTGTTCCTTTAGTGCAATCAGCACCCGTGCGTGTTTCTATCAAAGCATGGAAGATCTCAATTTACTGGGTACACGCAACGATTGTTTTTGATGATTGTTCGACGTTTTCAGCGGAAAGACAATCGTTGAACAATTCATGAAACTCATTTGACGGAATATTCTACAAAACATTTTTTAGATAATTCTATCTTAGGCGATTGCACCATACCAGATTAACCGATCATAAATTTCCAGCAAAGTTTGTTTGGTACGCGAAGCAAGTAGAAAATTTGTTAATATACAAAGGAATATTACCACCAATGAATAAAATCCCTTTAAGACACTATCCACTTATATATACTTTTAATAACTTGGTTTTACTCGTACAAGTGAGTCATCCTTGAAACACCGGCAGTTTGCCATACTTTAACTTTTGTAAATTATCTTGGCATTGTACAAGTTACTACTTAGAAGTAAATTTAGCCAACACGATTCCACTTACCCCACATATGTTAACATGGAAAGAGATGGAGTAGCGCTAAATGAGAGGATTGGGTTATTAAGGGTCACTTGGGGAATTTATGAAATCACTTATGCTGTTTGGATGTCGGAGATACTGTTTGTCTATCGCTTCTATCTTTTCGAGTAGCCAGCACTATGAATAAGCGATTTCATGTAAGTGGTGTTTTAACTGTACTCTCTCCGTTACCTGTCATCGTTGTGTCCGAAAAAAGTTGGCTGTACTAAGCTGCTTGCCCTTGTTCGTACAATTATTTGATTTTCTAGAATCAAAAATGCTTGTATCACTAGGTTTCAGGAAGGTCTGTAAGTTCTCTTCCCTTCTTATAATCTCTTCGAGTTAATACCATGTTCGAGATATCTTAGACAGTGATACATTTTTCATAAACCACGCCATGCCGCCGTACACCCCGTTGGAAGTTGTGCCAGACAACTGTCAGAAGCTACGTTTTGAAACGATAATACTTGTCGTCAAGGTATGCGTTACTGTGGGTAGGCAGCGGTAATATCTTAGGCCATAAAAATAACACAAACTATCGAAACATTTTTGGAGAGAGTGTAAAATATTTTCAATTCAGTTCAGCAGTTGGGATAGTAACTCGTTAATTTTACTTCCTTTGTTCAAAGTAGCAGTTGCGAACCTCAAACGATTTGGGCCAAATGCACCGGTGTATTCGGAAAAATATATTGTGCAGAACACTGATGTGAACGGCAGAGAAACTTGATCCTTGATGATAGAATGTGTGGACGGTTTTCAGGTTTTTGGTAACCAGTGTCTGCGTTCAATCGCGCGCATCGGGTGGCACCAATGAGCAAGCAACGAAGAGGTTAGGACGTACGTCTTGAGTTGTGACTGCCCAGCGAGTTTTTGTTCAGTCCTTAAGTTTACACATACTCCGGGTGTTAGATCATGCACTGAGGATGCTAGTTAGTCAACTACTACACTGACGTTGTGGTCGACTGGTGCGAGATGTAAGTTAGGCAGGTGATTACCTGAAGTAGAGAAACAAAGCTGATCACTAGGGGTTGGCCACTGTGGATTTGTTTGACTTGAGGACTGGAGACCTCCTGACATTCAGAGTCGGTGACTGGAGGGGCTAGGTGAGGTAGTGATTAATTGTCCTCAGTGGTGCAGACATTGCCGTTGTTCAACCCATTAGCCTGCAAAGCAAGTGCACTTACCAAAACGAGACAGCGGAAGCTGTAAGGAAGCTGTCTTGCTGGTGATGCCTTAATTCCACCTTCGCCTACAGCCTGGTTTTTGTTTGCAAGTTGTAAGCACCTTAATGGTGAAGGTTTTAATACAGATGTAGCTATTTCTGGTGGTTAAACCCCTTCCCTTACCTTTGCCCTTTTGTGCTTTCTTTTGGGGTTTACTTTTTTCTTCATGTTTATATCACAGCTGGACATCAGTGAGAGTCACTGATATATCGACAGTTAGAATAATGATGATGACTAGTATGAAACTTGTGTAGAAACTGTAAACTGCAAACTACTGGACTGTTTGTCTGCCTCCATTCAGAATGACACAAGTTTACGTTTGCTACCAGTCACAGTACCTAACGGATTTTCTGAAACTGCAAAAGTTAGAATGTAAAAAACAGGCCAGAAACCAGGACAAAGTAGAAAAATACCGAAACGACTGAAAAATGCCTTGGTTCAACAGCTGTCTAATGTCGGTTGACATAAACAGATTCCCCGGTCCTTATCATACACAGTCTACCAGATGTGAATAGTTATATCAGCATCGTAGCATGAGACTGTGCCAAGACGAGTGCCCACAAATAAGCACTTCTCAAACATTGCAAAACTTTAACCGTCAGCAAGAAGTTGCCTGTTCTGTATGTACAAAACCATTAAATGTTAATGCCCACCTGTCGTAAGATTGAACAGCAGTTTTACTCCCGAACTAGATTAAACTTGCACTAGCATCAGTGATAAAAACATCAGTGGTTTACGCTGATGTATATCTGCCAGACAACACTGAGAAAAAAATCAACCGTTACAAGAAGAATAAGAAAATGAATGAAAGAAACCCAAACGCAACAAAAAAAGGGTCAACTTGGATGTGATCTGTTAACTTAGGAATGACAAACCTACGTTCACAATGGGAGAGATTGGTGGAAATTAAATCACACCGTAAGTTGTAGTTCCAAACATCATGTTTAAATGTCGCAAAGAGCATCTTTGCGCCATCCTTTCTGCTTAGGCTGAATGAGTGTTTTAAGTTACTGTTTTATCCACACTGTTACTATCCTTTATTCCTCGAGACTCCAAATGGTAAGGCTACGGGGAAAATGTTTCAGGCTGTAAAACCAGTCTAGAGTCCGACGTTTGTTTTGATAATTCACTTTGCTTTTTCTTGCTTGTATATAAATTGTTTACTGATTTTAATAACGTTGGTGTAGAAATTTAACCTGGATTCGAATAAAGTAAAGCATACATGTTTGCTTTGCTGCCCAAAGCTACTCTGGTTTTGTTTCGTCCGACCGCATTACCGTGAAAATGGAAATTTATCTCCACCTTCAGAGAAATTGGAATAATCAGCTTGCTTTACTTTCAACCGCTAGAACTTTAAGCAATAGTATGGGCCTTGGGTAATTTTCAAACAAGGTGGTGTTGATTGAGATACTACAGAATAAAGTGGGAGAAACGTGCAAATAAAGTAACCGTTTTGTTTATAGTAAGGCGTATACATGGCAGCGTTACTCTGTATTTGGCTAGTTTCAGCCGTCAAAATCGTGCATTAAAGTGACCGGCTGGCACACCATAAAATATTTTCAAAAGCGAGTGAACGTTCTGAGGAAAAAACGTTCTTTCAATATGTGGCATTGTTGATCCCAATAAAATATACTACAACATCATGAACTTTATAAAAAGGTGATGAAACCAAAGTATATGGCAATATCAACGCTGTCAGAAGAAACGTAATGCAAAATGCTAATGTTTGGCATTATTCTATCAAACCTAGTTCAAACAGAAGCTCCGCAAACAAATTACTACTTCCGTCCACAACTAGGTATTTTTGTCTAGTAATCCTGATTTCAACGAATTCCCAAAAGCAAATTCATCCATCATCGACAGAACAAACGCATATGTCACACTGAAGTTTGCCAAATTATATTCAAAATCGGTCTTATCTTAACCTTAAATAATGCATTGAAAAGAAACGATTGTTTGTACTTTCTTCGCCTTTCTCCAATAGAAATTTTTATAAATAAAACGTTTTAATTTCTAAGATTAAGGTAATGGATACAACAGACATTATCATACCTGACTAACATCAGTGATATACCTAGAGTGAATACTTCATAAGCATCTCGTTCACATCTGGAATACACAGGCGTGATCGACTCGTATACTTAGACTATCCCTGACTAGTTGAATGAAATTTCTGCTGAAAATACCGCGCTGATACCAGAAAACCTGTTTTGCTCATTGTGTCATTGTGCCTACACTACAGTAGAAGGTTAAAGATTGGACACTCGCTCCCTATCTCTGTCATTAGGTCGTGTTTTGCGTAGGCGCTCAGTTGAAGAAACTAAAAAGACACCTCCAACTCTGAACCAGACCTGCAATGCAACAAAACAGTTTATTTTCAGGAAATTACCTCCAGCTAACTGTTTAAAAAATTTACTTCAGTTGGCGTTGAACAGTTGGAAAACTTGAAGTTTGCAATCAGTGCTACAGAATGATACTCTTTTTTCTATTTACCACATGATCTTTAAAAATTTCAACTGATAATATCTAATGAAACTTTTAGTGATAGGATTTAAACTCAAATTTTTATGATGGAAAGATCGAACAAAAATAAGCGAATCCACTCATCAATGCAAGTAAAAAGGTAATGATATATAAGCAGCTGTTTTACAACAGAACGATAATCCTACCAACCAATTAGAAGCTTAAAGATAAAGGAGGAGATATTTGTACTAGTTACTGCTAAATCAGTCTTAGTTTACAACTTTTACGGTAACACTTTTTGTCAGGGGTGTTACCAATCAGTGATGCAAATAGACGGTCAACCGGATAAGCAAACGGCTATCAGCGACAAAGTAAATCATGGCAGGGCATCATGAGATTACTCAACCTTCCCGCTTCGCCGGCAAGCTGAGTCATTAAAATCAACCCCGAACTCGGAGGGCACAACAAAACTTTTCTATTGGAATGGTGGTATCAGTAAAATGCTTGCAAAGGACAAAGCTTATTCTTGTTAATTAGGCCTGGTTTTCACGAAGAGTCTCTCATTTCGCCAGATAAGTTCCATCGTACATTTTTGACTGCATATTACTTCTATTTTTTGCGACCTTGCAGTTTATATGGACAAATGAACAACTTCCTTTGGAAGGAACACTAGATTCGTGCTGGAGTTTGCCAGTAATGTTTATCGTAGTGACGGCTTTGGATAGGACTTCTTCCATGTTTCTGTGAAACGACATTGTTGACCAGTGCCTAGTCGATCTTATACTACACGGAACCGAACCACCATAATTGAACGCTGAATAAGAATAGAGTTACTATCTGTCAACTACAGTTGATAACAAGAATAAAACTCTAACTTTTGACTCTTTTTGAAAAAGACTAGCTAGAAAATTTCGTTGACTAGCTCTCCAGCTTAAAATTACCCAACTCTGCGTGATTTAGCAGCAACCTAGACTAAGGTCTACCAAGTCGAATGCATTTAAAAATTTTGATCCTCCACGGAATTAATAATAGTGGGATTGTAGATCAGAGTGTACGGACGGTCACTAATCTTTTTGATGGGACCATTGGGCAACTAACTGACGACTTCCAAACAAAAGCCGCCGGGCATGTAGTAATGGTGATTTCGTCCTATCTAAGCTGAGGCCAAGAGTTTAGTAGCCAACATGTCCGTCTCAATAAAACATTGTTGGAACTCTACTCCGACAGTTACATAAATATACACTACTAACAGAATCTGATGAGAAGAAATCAGAAGTCTAGCGCCTCTTTTTAGAAAGGCCGACTGGAACCTGATAAACGTGCTCAGATTGATCAGCAACGGGGAATACGAATGCCTCACCCTCTTGGAATTCATGACTTTATCTTGAATGACCGTATATATATAATGCCAGGTTTCTTCTACTGGACTGGTTGTGAAACCTGCCGTAATATATATAAATATGTTGGAACTTGTTTACATAAGCAACACCTGTACAAACAACATTGTGAGGTCTAATGTATAATAAATCACAGTTAAAGTAGAAAGAAATCTCATGTACTCTGACTAACAGAAAGTACTTTCATTTGGCAGGTAGGTTCTTGAGATTATTTTTCAGACTTTTTAACATATGTCAAAATTTCCTAATCCATCACCAAACAACAATTTTCTTCCGCCAAAGATGTCTGTGCGTTATTATAAATGATAAAATATTGCTCCTTTATACTGACGCCCTTCACACAAATCAAATGAGACAACTGCATTGGTAGGTACGCATTTTTTGACAAATGCAACAAAATGTAAGCGATACTCGTCGAGTGGACAAATGAATAATAAAATAACCAACAATTACTTTGTTCTGCCTCGACAAAAGAAAGAGATAACACAGTAGTGGGCACTGAGAACATAACTTTTAACCCTGACTTTTGGAGCGGCATTTACGTCGTACACGGACAAATACCTGTGACTACTGAAATGTATTTTTTGAACCGCAATCTTTTGCACTCAAGTGTTAAACTGTCTCCTTTTTACAGTTGTCAGTTACGCCGTCCTCAACGGTACAGATAGTGCAGGTTGCTCTAACTTGTTCACTCAACAAACAGCACATGTAGTTATTAGCGCTTATCTGAGAAACACAACTACATCAGTTGTATAAATAGTGAAAACTTATGATAGTGAATTCAAGACATGCAGCCTAATTATGACTGCACTACCTCAAACAAGATTAATCGTAACTAGCTGTACGTCAATGGTTTGCAGCAAAAAATACTTACCGTACGCTTATGAGCTAGGGCCTGATTATACTAGGAAAAAAATCTGCAAGCTTTAGCATATATACAATGACATCTTTATGTTCAGTATTTTTATCAAACGTGAATTTCACCAGGTTGGCTAAATGAGCCGTAATCACGAAGAATATTTCCTTAAAAAATGTTTTTACCCAACTAACTCCTTAACCTATGTTTTATTATTCGGGCTATCCTGAAGAAGTAGGAAAATGTTCCCGCTTTCAACTAATCGTGAGGTTATAGATTGATACTGCCTAGGTTAAAAAGGGGTGTTATTAAAAGCAGTCGAACAGTAATACACCTCTACACCGGTCGATTTGTTACTGGTTGTCTTGTAAATATTGACGCCGTACTCATCGTGTCGTACGTGTTAGTTTAAGGATAATTTCTCATGTTCGACTTACTTGTCAACTTTCGCTGGCCCGAATAAAATGCGTCTGATATTTTCCAACACTTCACTTTTGCTGTACTTGAAGGTGTAGAGTTTAACCTAGCTGAGACTTTACTGCAATATCTGAGGCATTATAAGGATTATTAAATTTTATATGCCGTAACAACTTCCTGGCCAATACCAATTTGTCTCGGGATCATTCAAAGACGACTGGAATATCTAGGAAATAAACTATATTCAACTTTGGCCTTTCATATCCTGACATGAATAACTCTAACAGTCCATTGTGAGAAAATAGAAAATTAGTCCATTTCTTCTCCTGTCATTCAAACCTTTAGGCAGCTGCCACTAGTGGCCTTTGACTTACCTAAAACTTAGCGGTTTATTTTGTTGCTATGTGAATTTGAAGAAGAACTAGTTTAGTTGACAGTACACAGACATCATCGCTCAACTTCAGAATATCATTGGAAACGTAGTGGGATAATTGTAAACACAAAAGACTGTGAAAATATCGTCTGACCGCAATGAATCTTCCCAAGCAGCATACAGCCTCATTTTTGATGGGGCAAATTGGGGACTTTACTGTGGCAGAGTGGGGCTTTGCAAATGAGTTGTTTTTTCAGGACAAATTTAAGACATTATCCCATGCTTTGTACTTCTCGCGATTTCTTTATTTCTGTTGTTGGTTTTGGTTCCTATATGTTAATATGTGTCATGTTTTTGTTCTGTGTTAGTGCTTCACTTTCACGTAATTAACTGACCTAAATAGTACTCCATTTATGGTCCTTTGGGGGACCCCGAGGGGTTTTCGAGCATACAGCATTTTCAGTGAATAGTTAACACCGAACAGGGATCATTATTTTCTGTTTGATATAATCACCATTGCTGAATAACTTGACGACAACAAATAACAGATCACGACAGCCTATCAGCATTTGAAGTCAGCCCACACGGAACTCAGTTAGTTATGTGAAAAGGATGCATTAACACAGAACAAAAAGAATGACACGTTAACATATAGGCACTAACATCAAAAAAAGAAGCAAAGAAATTGCAAGAAGAACATGGCATGGGATAGTACCATATATTTGTCCTGAGAAACCAACTTATTTGCAAAGCACTATTTTGCTCCCCAAAAGCTCCCATTTTGCCCCATTAGAAATTGGGCTGTGTATTCCTTGGGGAGTTCCGTGTAGGTCGACTTCAAATGTCAGTAGATTGCCGTGATCTGTCAATTGCTGTCATCAGGTTTTTGTGCAATGCTGATTACGTCAAAGAAAAATTAAAAGACCGCCGTCTGATATCAACTATATACCAAAAATGCAGTGCCCCAAAAAGCCCCCCGGGTTTCCTAAGTGACCATATGGGGCGTGCTATTTGGGTTTGGCCTCGATTATCTCTTCGCCAGTCCACTCAGATCTAGAGATAATAATGCGTCACGGGCCACTCAAAGCTCGACAGTTCATCGACTAAAACTGGATGAGCTTAAACTGGTTCACACTTTTGGGTATCACTTGTGCTTATTCAATCATATGAATAACTTGTTTTAACTTGTTTGGTTCAAAACTTTCGGGAGCATTATGAACTCACTATCATTTTTTTTGTTGATCTGTCTGTACCTTCACTCAATTTCAAGTTTGCACTGCACATCATAGTTTCTTCCACGGATAAATGAGGCAGAAGTAAGTCGTCTTGCATTATGTATGAAGTGATTTTCCGGAATTCATGCGGATCCCTCTCTTCTTTATTGACAAACGTATTTCCAGAAACATTTTTTGTGCGGTAACCTGCCAGAATGTTCATCAGTGAGCTTTTCCCTGCCCCACTGGGTCCCATGATTGCACTCAGTTGTCCAGATTTAAAAACGCCAGAAATATCTTTCAAAATGAACTTATTTTCTGCAAAGTAACAAACGATAAAACCTCATCAATAACTACCTATTCCACGTCCTTTAAAAACATGGTACTTAATTCCATCGAATCTTAACTCCTTCCCTTTGTTATTAAGTATTTTGGTGATGGACTCTCTTTGGGTCTCGCCTGAATTCCCTGAAGCAGACCTTTTGTTATTGTTCAGCATGATTGAAATCACAGAATGAAATTTCGACAATCTTTCCGGTCATGATAAACACCGTTTCGTACTCCACAAGAATATTTCAAATATCTCATTAGCAATTTCAAATAGATCACAATTCTTAGGGTTAGGAGTTCATTACCGTGAATGATTAAAACAAATTTGCAATTTCAGTCTCAAGTTAATAACTTAATGAATGTCAACGTCAGCTGATGTCTTAGTGGTCGGGTCGCATGATTCGGAGGTCAGGCGGACTGTACATTTTGCTAATTCGGTCCCTCCGATTAATGATCACGGATGGGGATAAAAAAGATGACAAAACCTTGTTGTCTGAAAGGCAAAACTAAATTTCAGTAATTTGGCGATTGATACATGGGGTTCAAAGCAAACGGGAAACTTACCCAAATTAAGTCGGTTTTTATTGCTCAGTGGTAGGCGAGCTTCTGTTGATCTGAAACGCAGTCATTGAAGACAGGGTGCAGCACTGGTTCTGGAACAACGTAAGAACAACGTAAGATTGCTAGCGCAACGATGTCCCAACTGAGTGAGAACGTGGCAGTGCTTTAACTTCACCTCTGGGATGTTTGATGGCGACCTTAGAAAGAAGGCTGTTGTAGTGGTTAGTGACTCAGTTCAGTTCAGTTTCCAGGACGAAACGGCTTCGACCAGAAATAGTCCAATTTCTTGCATCAGTGAGCATCTGATAGCGCACAGTGCTGCGACGATAGTGAGAAGTGACTGTTTACTTTCATGAGTTAGTCTGGGGGCCACCAGATAAAAGCTGAGGGGTTGAAGCAATCAGTGCCATCAGAACACATGTTCACAGCTACCACCGATACGAACAAGTTTATCTTCCCATTGAAATGACGTGAAGCAGGAGTTAAGTGCAAGACCAGTAAGGGTTGGAATCACATAACCTATACTCTCAGATGTTATGACAAACTTTGTAAATAAAATAAGAGCAATGCATAGATTTGAACGAGATAACAATAACAGCAAATAGAGATAAAAAGTTGACTAGCTTATGACAAGGGAAGTACTTTCGAAACTCACCAAAACCAAACCCTCAGAATAGGTTCGGGATAAAGAATGGCCAGCACCGATCTAGCTTCCTTTTGAACTCTGGCACACTGTCAGAGGATACCACACCCTGTGAAAGCATGTTCCAACAGTTAGTGACTCGACATACGGAAAAGTCAACCCCAATCAATGTAGCAACCCTCTTCCTCTCCAACTTGAGACTGTGGTTTCGGAGGTGTGCGTTTTTGTGAAGACCAGACAGAGATTTCGCCTCAACTCCAGTTATTCTCTTAGGAATCTAGGAGGTTTCTATCAAGTCTTCTCTGACCCTCCTTTGCACGAGGGAAAACAGATAGTTTCCCTAGCCAGTCTTCATACAGGTTATCTGGCATTCTTCCAAGCAACCTTGTACAACCCCAAGGAACTTTCTCAAATACCTTCACGTATTTTACCATGTGCGAGCCTGAAGCCTACGCACACTAACCCAGATTCAGCCTCACATAAGTTTTATAAAGCGGCAACAACACCTCCGGTCTCCCTGATGCGAACGTTTCCCTCAATATATACAGCGCCCTATTTCCTTTCCGCGTCGTCTCTATGCACCGTTTGGAAGCTTTGAAGTTCCCTTCTACGAGCACTCCCAGGCCCTCGGTCGTCACTGCCCTCTCAAGCTCTTTCTCCTTCCCCTCCTTGTCAAAATACCTGGCTGACCCTGGCTGTCCCCCAGCAAGCAGCTGATTACACTTGTTTCAATTCAATGGGTAAGTGCCATTCATTTGGCCACTTTTGAACAGTATTCAAGTCCTAGTGCATGCTCGTGTTATCAGGATTTCCTCCAACCTTCACATCAGCAGCGAAGATGTAGCAGGGGCACTTCAGCTTTTTAGTGAGATAGTTGATGAACATTTGAAATAGTAGTAGTCCAAGCAATGAACCCTGAGGTACCCCACTAACCACTGCACCTTCTGTAGACCCTTCCCTGCTATCTCTACACGGAAGGTGCTACTCCTCAAGAAGTCCTGTATTCATCCTACCAGCCTTAAAAGAAGACCAATTTGACGATCAGCAATCCGTGGTTCATGGAATCCAATGCCTTCTTAGATACTGGCTAGCTAATTACAATGCTTTGTAAGTAGTACCGGTATAACCAAACGTCTAAACAATATCAGGAGGGTATGCAGCCAGAGTGTAATGTAAATAACAGACAAATACCTCGGGTGCACTTACAGCAAAAGTTCGGAGAAGATACAGAGAGGTAGTCCGTGGGTATGTTACCGAAGTGCTGGGTGGAATCCTATAGATGTCAACGAAAGGATCTACAGAGTGGAAACATTGTGCAGTTCACGGGGCACTGTAGCTGTGTTTTGTTCACCGGCGCGCAAGAGACCCAGATGAGTTGTCCACATGTGTGTACGGTCTCGTTGTCTCGTCAGCTCCGGTGAGGACACTGGATTGAATCACGTGTCATAGGCTAATATCTGAGATGAGGTTGTCTGTTTGTCTTTCTATGTCTGCGTGCGTGACTGTGTAAGTGCATTTGTGCGTATGCGTGTGTGCAGTTGACACAGACTACAGTGGTACTGACAAACTGTGAGTCGTCCGCAGTCGCTGCGGGTGCATACGCGTAAGGGTCGCTCGGCGGTGGATGTGTGGCCATAACATTCAGGTCAAATGTCAAAGTATGTCGATCCAGGCATATGACCTGGACCGTGTAACGGTGTGCTGTTACATTACCCCCTGCCAGCGTTTTGGTTGGAGATGCAGTAGAGAGGTAGAGTGATCAGAATGGACAATGTGGGCTACACTTACGTGCATCTGCGCCAAACTTGCAATGCTACCAGCAAAAGTTGTTGTTGCGACTATCAGGTTGATGGGTTGACGTACTGGGAGGTCGTGGTGGTCGATTGTGGTTGCGGCCACTCGAATGTTGTGATGAAATGTCGGAAGATCGCGGTTTTTGATCGTGGTAGCGACTTCTTGGTTTTTGTGACAGTTGTAATTTCTTCAGCTTACTACTGAGCGTTTTGATTTGTTGTAACAAAGTTTGTGTCCCGGTATCTGGTGATTGTGGGGCAAGAGCTGAAATGTGTGCATTATCAGTGATACTCATGATGTCATCAGCAAGCTCAGCTAGCTCATCCAGGGCTGTGTGTCCTCCGAACGCCAGAGTGCTACGGACGGAATTGGGTATTCTTTGTAGGACAGGCTGTCAGAAGAACGCTTCGCCTGTGGACCTTCCGTCCAGTATCTGTTGCAGCTTTCTCAACAGTTGAGATGGTTTGCGATCGCCGGGCTCTTTGCCGCAGATCGAAACCTCAGGTAGTTTTTACTCTGATGCTGTTGTACATTCGGTTAGTGTAGATCTGAGACGTTCGTATGATTCCGTCGGAGGTGGAACATAATAACATCACGCGCTTGCATTATTTCGCTTGGTATTGCAGAGACGATGTGAAAAATCATCGTAGAGAAATCAGCGGTATCTTTGGTGTGGAACTACATCTCTGCTAACCAAAACCATACGGCTGGGTCATTTTTTCAAGATGTTGGAAGATGGATGCCAGTGAGGCTCACGGAACTATTGCAAGGCACGTTATTTTCAGTCACTCTTAAATACGATTACACGAAATCAAAAAATTAACGGTAGCTATGAATATAGCGTAAAATATAAATAAATATATACGTTCACAGATATATAAATAGTGTACAAGGATAAAAATATATAGAGCTCATCAGTTTAATTAGTAGGGAGCAAAAAGTGTCGCATCGGCTTATGGTAAAGTCACGTTGAGCTCACTAGTTTAGGTGCTGGCTATTTTGTTTGGCAAACAGTCTGCTTTCGGCTATTCATCATCGAGCTGATTACACAACGTCTTCTATCATCATGGTCGTCAAAAGAGTAAAATTACGACCAATCCGCCACATAAGTACGTAAACAGTTCTGAAGTGAGGAGCGGTTAGGCGAATGAACTGATATCCGGAGGTGTCAGTTGGGTAGCGGGAGGTCGTAATAACCATTGAGCCTGCACAGTTTTTTCTGGGCGCATACTTGTGTGCCCCACAACCGGAATCCAATCGGTTCCGTGACGGTCAACGAACGAAATGTGACCTTCTTGGAATGAAGACTGGACAAACGGTGACTAGGCTGGAAAGCTATTTTCGGTGAGACTTTGTACCCCGAGTCAATAACAAGTTTCAGAATTGCACTGGAAATGGACATCACTTTATTCTTAGCCTGCCATGTGGGGTGGTGTTCACGTATCCTCCGAGAAAGCTACCGATTGTGCGACCGGTTTCAATTGCTAGCTTCTTGAAGTCCAGGTGGCAAACCTCAACTTTGTCTCCCCTGTCCAGCCTCTATAATCTCATTGAGGGAGAAAATCATGTTAGTGAGGCAAAACCTATGTCTCACAAATCCATGTTGGTCCGCAGAGAGAAACTTATTTCCAGTAAGGTGTCTCACACTCCTATCATTAATAATTCTTTCCAACAGTTCCAGGACTACTGATTTGAAACTTCCTGGTCGACAGTTGCCCACCACGTGCTCCTTACCCCCCATATGAATGGGTATAACCCCTGCCTTTCTCCAGTCATCTGGGATAATGGCCTTCGGTAGGGTAAGATTAGACAACACGGGGAGAGGCTCCTGCAAAACATCACCGAGAGGTCTTAGTGTCCTTGAACGGTTACAGCCCGGCCCCATTGCCTCATCCACGTCTAGCTTATCTAATCTATCTTTAACCTCCTGCCTTCTTATTTCAACTTCCTCCGTCATTGGCTCTCTTGCAGTCCCTGTGCTGAGTCCCACTATGGTAGACCCTGAGTTCGGAATATTCACTGCCTCGAAAACTGCCGGAAAATCTCTGCTTTTTACTGCGGTGATTTGATAACTGCCGTAAACAATGCTACTCAGTCCTCTCCTAATAACTTCTTTGGTCCAAACGTAGCCGAAGGAGGCTTTGGGGTTCTTATTATGGTTCTCTGCCAGATTGATTTCAAACTTTTCCGCATTCATTTTGTACTTCAGGATATCTCTTTCTGGCTGCCTTATACTGACAAAACCGCTTGTCCCCCCAGACTGTTTGTGTACAGCCCAGGCCTTCCTTTTGCTTCTTGGTGTCTTTTCCACCACAGAGACTTGCCCTTATGTCGAATGCGTTTGGGTGGCGCATGCGTGTCAGTTAGTTTCATAAGATTAGCCTTAATTATGGTCCACGTTTCGTTGAGATCATTGGTACCACAACAATTAATCCACCTCAACTGTTTCGCCTCCGACCTCAGTTGTTGTATATTCACGCTCCCAAAGTATCTACGACATTTGATCCAACTAAACTTCGGACGTATGACTCCATAGTCACTCTTGCCCAAGGGTGTTCCGGCCTTCAGGTCCGAAACGTCGCTTGGGTTTCCTGTTAAAACAAGATCGAAAACTTTAACAGTTTGACCTTCCTCCCACATAGTAACCTCACTGACATGTTGATCTAATGATTTCTCATTTAGAATGTCTGACAATGCCTCACTAAACCTACTTCTGGTAGCATTCGTCAATCTCCAACCCACCTCTGGAGCGTTGAAATCTCCTACAATGAGGAGTCATTGTGACATGTTCGTTTGTCCCCTAATGACACTGAATAGTTGCTTATCCTCCTGTCAAGTGGAAGAGGAACTTCTGTGGAAGCACAAGAGCAGCAACGTTGTTCTGCTGTCTGCCAAGGAACAGCTTATTAACTGAATATTTCCCACATTGAACTCTTCCTTTTGGGGCTGCCCATGACGCTGAGCTGTCAACAAAAGAACACCCTCACCCATTCTGCCGTGTTGTCTATCTACCTTACGGTTCAAATATCCCGGTGGGCATATATTTTCGACGGACGTATCCTCTCGTAACCTGGTCGCAGTAACTGCAACGACATCCTCCCCTGAGGACTCACTCCATTTGCTCCCCAGACTACCGGTATTGGTTCACAGTACTCTCAGAGACTTCTCACAACCGCCCATTGTTACAATCTCCCTGACTATAGGGGTGACGCAGGGCTCAGGAATTACACCTGAACACTCCCCCCGTTATTTGCAGGGGGTTTCCCGCTCTCTTAGCTTCAGGCTAAACGATCCACACTCTGTGTTGAGTTGTCTTGACAATGTGTGCAAGTCTCCCGTATGTCTCTCCATTCTCCTGTTCCACGAGCAAGCGGGTTAGTCGTATCCGTCGCACCAATTGTTTAATGCACTATTGCGGCGCTGCTAGTATTCTTCCGCCAGCCAAGTCTTCAGAGGTTAACGTAACTGGACCTTGTGTGGTCGTGCACATCTGACCTGCTGCCGCTAGGAATCTATCTCGGCGCCTGGGGTTGGCGAACTCAACCAACATTGGCCTAGGACTGTACGTATTAGCCTGCCACTTACCAAATCTCATTACTCGCTCAATAGCCACGTGCCCAGGAACATTCACTTGCCTTAGAAAGTTCACCAGGTGGAATCTCATCACTTTCTCTAGATTTACTTTCTTTGATAATGGGCTCATGGGTGACTCTGATGACGACATTCCTATGTCTGCCAAGGGCTAAGTCCCCTTTGGTTTCCAGACCCAACACAGCTTTGGCCAAAAGCTCGCCCCGGTTATGAACCTTCGTAAATCTTTGTTCGTGGTCCTCCATCCTGAAACAATTATCCTTAACTAGCCCCTCCAGTTTCTTAAGTACTTTCCTCCCTCTTTCTATATGTTCTTCAACCGATTTCCGGTTACTCACTATTTTGTCCTCTTTCCTCACTTTCCTACAACTCACCCTGCTGATAGTGGGGACACTTAGTTCAGCAGTTTTGTAGTAGATTGTAGATTGTAGTAGATTGTCATGATACCAATGATGTCAACAAAGTTTGGACCATAATTAAAGATAATCTTATGCTACTAACCGACACACATGCACCAATAAGACACAGCAGACAAAAAGGCAAACCCCTGTGGTGGAAGAGTAGGGTTGAAAAGGCATTGAGACGCAAAAAGAAAGCCTGGGCTGTATACAAACAGTCTAGAGGGTAC
>LUCH01001302.1:0-18635 GCA_013368495.1 Paragonimus heterotremus
GACCTGAAAGGAAGCGGAAGGAAGTGTATGTGGTCAAACAAGATGGCGACACACTACATGCAATTACAGTGTCTTTGCTCGAAATCCGCGCGGTCTTCAGGGCCGACCTCCAAGTTTCTAGCGCGGAACTCCCTTGCGGTCAACCGCTGCGTCCTCCTGATGATTAATTCTCGTCCGCCATAATCACACTCCGATACAATGCTTCCTAAGCAAAACAATTTATTCTGCACATACGCAACCTCCATGTCACGGACACACGCGAATAAAGCTGCAAGGTATTTGTTCCAAAAGACCTCCATGTTTGTTTAAGTGAGTGATTCCCGACGACCGCTCAAACGACCTTATGAATGTCCCTTCAAGGCGCTTCAACGGAAAGACCGTTTCTACGTACTCAACCGCCAGGGTATCCGGGACATAGTTAGCATCGACCACTTGAGGCCTGCCTATTTTGGAAGAACTGGGAAGGTCTGTAATGCTCACCGCATCTGGTGGCCAAGTGTGCAGCTGCCTCTGAACAGCCGCGTCCAAACCCATCGTCACCAGCGGACACAACTTCGCCAATGACACCAATATTCATCGTAACAAGTTCGGGTTACAGGATGCACTGATCTAACCGCTCCGCAGAAGACCAACATTCGTTAAGTCCTGCTAGATTGCAAGAGATCTTACAAAGACAAAAACCCCAAACGGATTGTGAAAATACCCAAAAGCGTTTTGTTTGCTTGTCCATGTTATTCACGTTCGCCAGGTGATTTTGCCATTTGTGGATGCGCCCAAACTCACTTCCTTCGTATTTTGTTTTCGTCTACATGCTGACGTCCCGGGTCGATCGCAATTTTCCGACTCAAGCACCGTCATGTGATCCTTGCGTTCACCAGATGACCCCGACGTGCAAGCCTTTCACTTACCGCATTCGTTTTTGCACCGTAGGAGAAGACACTGGGGTGCGCGCTCGCTAGAAACCATTGGCATTAGTACCCTCCCGCCTGAGACGTCTGGGAATTGCAGTACTAATCGCAAGCTGGTGCGGCATGAACAGGATCAGGCCCAGGGGGCTGGTCACAGTTAGCCCTCACGTAGATGGAAGGGTTAAGTTTGCAGTATCCTCCTGGAGGGGGCTGTGCAGTGACCTGGAAATAACCCCGTTCTACATGTTGTACGATGTGTAAAATTCTTCCGGAAGTCTTAGTTCACTTTGTACATAGGATCGTAAGGATTTTTGTCTGCCGTCTGCTTGCTGCATGTGATCGCCTTTATTTGTTTCCATACTTGTCGCCCTATAGGCGCCGACGGCGCCATATAAGCCATTCCGGCTTGCTCGCGCGGTCGACGGCCGGATCCTCTACCTCCTTAGCTACCTTTGCATACCAGTTTCGCCAAGTGCTAATCGAGACCTATTGTAACCATCGTATAATATATATTCAGTATCCAGCAATTGGTTGCGCTTTCGTTTGGCGTCTGGTGTTCATTGTGTGTACCTGGAAAGACGTTCTTTTACTGCTTGTATGCACTGAATTTCAGTCGCGTTGTATGATTTCATGAATGCTTGTTAAGACTCTTTAGTTTAATTTTTATTTTATTTTGTGAATGCTAACCTACCGTAGATGACTCATGTAGGCCTACCCTGGGTAGATATATTTCGTGATGCTAGCTCCGAGGTTCACACGCCCAAGGTTTCCCCCAGCCTTATGTTAACACGGATCGGAAGTCTCAGTGAGAAAACGGTGAATCTGCAAACAAACTTTATTTATTTTATTTACTCACCGTACACAAGCGGACTTCAACGTAAAGAATAGGGGCGCTAGGGAAATGGACGTGAGAGGACCTTCAGCACAACCGCGCGGTAGCTACCAGAGAGGACGAATGTCAACGGAAATTCCAGTTGACCTTCAGGATTCAAACAAGTGTCAGTCTAGTTGGGCGGCGTTCCCAACGGTAGTAGCTAAAACACTGTTATCCTAGTGAATGCAGCCTACAACGGTGGAGATGGCGCAGATTCTTTATACAGCTATAAGCAAAACTGCGATACTTACGCCAACACACTAACCTTGATGTTAGTGGTTTGTAGTAAATTTACATTCGCGAGGTAATGTGAACTGACGCGGTGGTACTGGCAAGGCAACTCTCACGCCACAGGAAGTTTAGGATTTTAGGGACGTCGAAGGTGATCTCACTACACATACTTGGACATTTTGGGTAATGCGAAATGTTAAGGCTAAAAAGTACCAGGCGCGATGTAATGGGATGTAATTTTAGGTGTCACAAGACAATATTAACTGAGACTTTCAAAGTCACCCCATGGCACCTCTTCTTTACCACTGACCTTGATCTGCTCTGTTGTGATCGTATGGGTGTTTTATTCCACCATTCTCAAGTTTACTGCTGTCGTGATCAGTGAACCTGTGGTTCATCTAAGGACCCAAGCTGCAACCCCGTTTCTCGTTTGCATGTTCTGCACGCATGTTTCTGTGTACATCTGTTATAACAGGCTTGAAACGAACTTACTGCCACTCTCTTCAGTCACACAACCAGTCGCACGCGATGAATGTTTGTTTTCTACCAAGCAACCCATCTGTTATTACGTTCTTCAGGGTCATTCCATCTGCGTTTTTCAGGTGCTGTTTAACCCCCCCCCCGAAGGTTCTGGGCACTTTCTTCTGGCGCGCCTTCGAGTGCCGCCAAGTGGGCTGAAGCCCATCTTCGTTGCTATCGTTGGTTCCAGACTAGTTTAGAGCTGACTACTCATTAGAATTTCCAACATGGCCGAAAATGTGCGGTTTGTCTCAAAACCATCCTGCCGTTTCAGTTCGATGCCAATCCGCATAACAGTTCGAGTGCTCTTCAGCAACGGTGTTCTAAGTTGCTGATTGTCGGGGGTCGAGCAAATGCCTCCCTACCTATTCCACCACCCTTCAGCTCCAGTTTGAGATCTGTAGCTCCCATGAACTCTGGTTTTAAAGCGGGGCTGATGTTAGTCGGGCTCAAACCGATGGACCTTGTTAACACTCCTATTTCCGAGCTATTTGTTTTGATCACCATCAAACAACTTGTGAGGTTTAGCCAGCAGACAAACGTTAATTTATTAACTAATCTATTTACCACCAACCGACCTGTAGCGACCGGGAGAATTCACTGGCCTCCCTGTGGTAAAACGCCAAAGGTAGTTTATCGCGATTCTAATTCATTGGTTCGTACGTCCAAGGTTTCCCCAGCCTTATGCTAACACGAACCGGAAGTCATAATGAGAAGACGACGAATCTGTAAACAAACTTTATTTATTGATTTACTGGCCATTCACGAGGGGAATTCAACGCAACAATCAAAGGCACTAGGGAGTTGGACGTGAAAGAACCTCAAGCACAACCGCACGGCAGCCGCCAGAGAGGACGAGTGTCGACAGAAATTCCAGCTGACCTTCAGACTTCAAACAAGCGTCAGACTGGTTGGGTGACGTTCCCAACGATGATAGCTAAAACACAGTTATCCTAGTGAATGTAGCCTCCAGTAGTATAGATGGCGCAGATTCATTATACAGCTACCTGTAAAAATGCAATACTTACGCCAACAAACTAACTTTGATGTTAGTGGTCTGTAGTAAGTTTACTTTCACAAGATAATGTGAACCGGCGCGGTGGTGCTGGTGACGTAACTCTCACATCGCAGGGAGTTTAGGATTTTCGGAACGTCGAAGGTGATTGCACTGCAGGTTCCATAACTTGTAGTAACACATCGTGTTTCGGTTGCGAATACTTCTTGTAGGATACATTACCTATTTAGAAGATTATACCATTCTGATCTTGCTGGATAGAATATGAATACTTACCCATACATCTATATTCCCATGGTAATCTAACGTGCGGTTGAAACCAGCAAGCGCGCATAGGTTGAATTTGAATTGCGCAACAGAGCGTGCTGCTTTGCTGTCGGCGCCGTTTTAGTTTTCGACTGTGTAGGTCGTGTGCGTGGCGTACTGGGCCTCTGGCTCATACCTGTTTCTCGTTGTTTCCTTTTCAGGGCTGTTTTTATAACCCCATAATTCGGAAGAACGCTATCCCTCGCTGTCTCTACGTCGCCCCACAGTTGGTTCGTGAGTGTAACGGACAACCAGCGTGTAAACAGCCGGCTCGTATGTTACAGTCATAATGGCACACTTGTAATGTTAAAATAGGCGAGTGTCAAGTAACTTCTCAGAATACTGGCGTAGAATGAACTCACTGATGCAAAAACCGGAAAATGGATACCTTGAAATGAAGTTTAACAACGCGATTTTTACGGCAAATATTTGTGTTATGGTTTCGGGACGTGATGTGGACGAATATTTCCTGTTGAAAATGACGTTCAAAGGTGGCATTTTTAGTAAATACTTCGTAGGATATTTTAACTACTTCCAGTGAATCAGTAGGTAGTCGCAAAAAAGTATTGGTAGCCCAAATTAAACGTGAAATGATGTTGTCTCTCCATGTATTAAAAGCAAATGCCTCACCTCCCGACGCCAGCTTGAATTCGGTCATCTAGTGAAAGTTAGACAAACTAAACCTCGACTTTCGCTGCAGCTACCAGTGCAAACTAGCCCTGAAGGTGACCTTACTCAAACCATCAGTGATGTGTTACATAGTCGTATTGGTGTGCTCAGTCGCACAGTCTAAGGAGAAACCAACTGGATGAGCAAGGTGGAAGACAACATTCCTATTCGAGCCACATTGTCTTAAAATTTTAATAAAGAATGAACAGACCTCAAAATATGCTTACAATACTGAATTCCCTTGATTCTATTAATTAACAGCAAGGTATAGCACTCTTGTTTACTCTCGCCGGTACGACCCCATCATAGTGTACTTTTGAGAAAAATGGACAATTCGACAACAGTAGAAGGGATAACTTCCTGATTTTACATTAGAGTGGGAGTGGGTGTCAGAGCCAGGGCGGACCAATTGCTCAAGGTTGTTGGTAGATAAGGCTGACTGGTTAATGATGGTTAACTTTGTTTCGGATACTGCAACTTATCTGAGTCATGAGTACTCAGTGACATACCGACCGAATAAACTAGATAAAAACTTGACTTGGTCCAATACTGATCCTCGCGGTGGTTCACGTCGCGCTTCTGCTGGCACGTCCTGTTTCCATCATCCGTTATGGCATTGCATTTAAATGGGTCTTTCACTAAGTCATTGTTAGTTGCAGACATTAGTTCCTCTCATTGACGTAGATATCAGCGTAGCTACCCTTGAGTTTGTAAACAAAAAAAAGGCAAAGTATTTAGACAGAGTAGGACTGTACGAAAGTTTATATCATTGGAACTTTTCATTAACGCTCATTTGGCATTCCGTTCGTGGCCATGCAGCATTATAACGTCGTATGCTGACGGTAGGCATAGGTCTCTTAATTTCATATTTGCTAAAAATCAGCAGCTTGGATCAACTGTCCTTGCAGTGTTCTAACTATGTGTTGTGCAGTTGGTCATACCCAAGTAGCACACAGTCCCATTTTTAATGGGGCAAAATGGGGCTTTATAGATAAGCTGGTTTTTCAGCACAAATACACGACATTATCCCATGCTATGTACTTCTGGCGGTTTCTTTATTCCTGTTGTTGATGTTGGTGTCTATGTGTTAACACGTGTCATTTTTTTGTTCTGCGTTAATGCATCACTTTCACGTAACTAATTGAATTCCGTATGAGTTGAGTTCAAATGTCGGTAGGCTGTTGTGACCTGTTATTTGTTGTCATCAGGTTATTGCGCAATGTTGATTATATCAAAGAGGAGATAAAAGATCGCCGGTTGGTGTAACTACTTACCGAAAATACAGTGCCCCCAAAAGCCCCTAAGCGACCATATGGGGTACATCTGTGTAACATCTCCCAATTGTTACACATTTCTTTGTCAATCTTTGCGTTCCCTCACCAAAACGGTCACATTTCCCGGACGGATTGAATTGTTTTTAAGACCGAATAGTTGTGGTGGCTTTTTCTTATTCTTTCTTTGTCTATCTTTCCGGTTATTAACCTGCAAGTGTTTATTAACAATATATGGTTTTGGTTGATTTATTGAACTGCCATAATTAATTTTTCATTTTTGACATGTATTACCTTGTACTTTCTCATATCGTTTCCGAGATCATTACAGTCACAAGTGTCACAGTGAGATGATTTGCATTTCTACTCCCATCACCTGGTCCACTATTTCACAGACGGCTGGACAAACATGTCTTTTGTTTTCATGTTATCTAGCATAACAAATTTTGCAGAAGTACTCAGTTCGATTTGGAGGAACTGTAAGTGTGTGTTTTATCTGTGGTTGGTATTCAACTCGATCAGTATACAAAAACAGTGTGATCGAAACAGGAAATATGTAGTTTGACAACAATCACCCTCTGTGTCAGAATTACCTTCATTTAAAATAAACGGGCATAGTAATGACCTTTGGGCATTGCATGGCTATTTTTGGAAGAGTTCACAATTGGAGCCTGCGTGGAGAAGAAAGAGGTAGGTTGATAGGCTTGTTTTTCTCAGTTGGTGTCTTTCGTTCACACTTAAAGTGCACAACAGGGATTAAAGTCTCTCAAATGTCACCGAAGCGGGCATCTTAAATTATCCCACAAGATGTGGGAATTTCATACAGCTCTTTGCCCTGAGCAAAACGAAACAAATAATGTATCTGAAGAGAAAGAAATACAGGAATTTTTCATTTCGACTCGATATTTTTGGAACATTATTTATCCTATCACTCATCTTGAACTGAACCATATATACAGTTACACCTCCTCACCACGGCCGCCCTGTGGGATCAAGAAAAGTGGCCACTCCAGAGTGGTGACAACTGTGAGGAGATTTGAATGAAAACTGACGTACCGAAACTGCTGCGGTTTCCTTAATTGTAATGTTTGCACATTCGAAAAAGCAATCCTTAGCGCTAAGTATTGTGACCACTCAGTGACCTACTTTTGTGTTCAGCCTCTTGTGCTGGAACTTCACCAACAAATAACCTTAGGCTAATCGGATACAGTGATGATTTTGCACCTTTGAGCCCCAAAATGGTAATGTAATAAAATATGGCCTAGCAGGTTTAATGAGATCGGAGATTTCGACCTGTCTAGGAAGTCCTAATCGCGGGGTTATCGATTGGAGTTAACAGACAGTAACTGTGTCTCCTCTAGAAGCGATCGGGCAACCTGATCATTACTCACAAGCGAAAGTGGTTGAGTGTTCACATATGATAATCCGGTCGTGCCTAACGTGAGGTCAATGGCGCAGTGGTAAACACGGTTGCCTCATGAACAGCGTGTCCGCGGTTCAAGTCCCGGTTGCAGTGGCGATGATATGCACTACTGACGAGCTCTAATGAGAACGAAACTCGAGTCTAGCTCTTTTTTTCGAAAGGGGCCGACTGGAAAGTCTATGGGAATGCGACAGCTGTGACCAACTGTGGGTGATGTTCAATGTGAAAATGGTAAGAGTTCATTAACTTTTCAGATCACGTAACAGTCCGGTTGCAGTTTGGTCTATTGGCTGTACATTTGGTGCCTTAGAATCTTGGGTTGCCTGATGGTTAAAACAACTCCCCGGAAAGTGTACCTTTTTTCGAAAATTCAAAGCCTACTTAACTAAACTTAACAAGGTGCGCATATGGGTGTTGAGGTAGGTGCCCGCAGACGTGGGTATTTTGGAAGTTCATCGATGTTCATTCGTTAGTTAAGTGTTTATTTGTTAATCTCAAGCATTGTTCAGGCTTCAGACTCATCAAACCTGATCGAATTGCTTACATTTTCTGTTAGTGATAAACGTGATCGATTAGGAAAATCCTACACGTTGTTTCGTCACCCCGCATTTATGTAGGAAGGGATATGAGAGAAGTATGTAGTCACCAGTTTCAGATAACAAGTCACTTGAATTCGTTCAGCCGTTAGCTTCCATCAGCGAAATAGCCAACTCTAAACATTATACTCATTCACACACACACACACACACACACACACATGCACTGAAGCAGCATGATCAATAGACACGAGACTGATTTCTAGCCACTTCACTGATCAGCCTAACTTCAACTATAGGGTGCTTCTATCATCGTTGATGAGATCGAATCGGCTCAAGCTTGAACGAGGTATTTGACCGACTGTTTAGGGAGCTGGATTATTCTGTCTTTGGTTGTTGCTGCTTCGGGACAAAAGCAGAGTCAAAACTTTGTTTAGGAAAAGATTTGACAGTGGATGTGAGAGGTATTTAGCATCGATTAGTCAACTGACACATCTGTGATGAATATTTGGTTGTGTTGGTCGCTCACGGCCGCGGGAATGTGGAGAAGTCAAACATTCGTACACCAAGACAACCCAACGGAGAGATTAACGAGCGTTGGATGGATGATGTGTACATGTGTCTGTGTGTGTGGTAAGTGGGAACGATGGCAAACAAGTGTTGCAACAAAGGGCAGAGAGGCGGAGAGAGGAACAGAAAAATAGCAATGCAACAAAAGCAGAAAAATCCAAAGTAGCTTTCAAACAGTTTGTAAATTGAACAGAAAAGGAATTAACGATTATAGAAATCACAAGGTTTAACCTAGCTTGTGATTGGTCTAGGACACTTTATTGGCGATCCGTGGAATGATATCAAACTGAAATATGTGAAACAGTGTGTCCCAACTTCTCAATACACCAAAATTACCAGAAGATATACCAGGAAATTTGTTGTGTCGCATCAGCCACATACTTTAGTTGTCATTTACAATTAAGCAGCGCAAATTTGGCACTAAGCTGTTGAGAGAAAAACGATTTGCTGGCACTGCGCAATATAATGCAATATTCTTAAAATAACAGTGCATATAAGTCAACAGTTACAAAAAGGAACACCAAAAAAGCGAATAACAGTGGTTTAATTAAGCTCCGTACCTGAGTCATTTAGTTGCTTCAGATAGTGAATAGCAGTAGCTTGTGGTTTCCTCTGCGTGACTGAGTAGTTTAGAGCTAAAAGTCGCTAAACAGACGTTTACTGCCTAGAACTAATACCTCCGCGCTCGTTGTGATGGATATCCGGGATATCAAAGTAGTGGAAAAACGGTGACAGTTGCAAACTATCTGATACAGTATGCGGTAAGTTAATCCGAACACTGAAGCTCGCAGTTTGAAATGGATCGAATATGTATCATCATTAGTATGAGTGAAATCCAACGAACGCAGATAGACCGATATACCGAAACCTGAACATGTAATCAGCTAGCTGGATAACAAAGCTATGGTTCTTATGAGACACCGGTGAATGCATGAGATGAAGTTCAAGTATTCCGTTAAAATTGCGCCAATGTGGCGTACTGGTTGACTAAAATATACCTGAATCGGATGATGAAATTGAATAACAAATTGCAATGAACAACGATTGATCCCGTAAAGGTCGCTTAACAGGCTTCTCATAGGTGCTAGTACCTTACAATAAGACCTCAATTGCAGCACCACCCTTTAAGTCATTTTAATAGTTGTCGTATGCAATACAGATGAATAGTGAACGCATATTGTCCCGTGTTGATTCACCATTGTAATGATGGGATCCAAAGGATTGTGCACCTTTAATTTCTGGTGGGCAATGCCCGTCGACAGTGGCTTCAGATACTAACCTTTAAGGTTCGTCATCAAATGTATCAATAAAACTGATATCAAGGTCGAAAATAGTCAAGAATATTTTTGCATATTTAACTTGAATACTAATTTCACAAGTTTGTCACCCATAACTCTAGTCATGGATTACACAGTACCTGTTCAGATTCTAGTAGATAGGTTCACCCAACCGTGAGGCGTGCTTAATTTAGTAGTCTAGGCTTCAACAGCTAGTCTTCCATTTGTCTACTACGTGGCTGCCTGTTGGGATTTGGCAAACCATGGGTTGCACATATAGTAGGTACGTACATTATCACCTGAAACTTTCGGAGGTTGTGATTCTTATGACTGTTTCAGTAATTTTTCATGCTTCCCGTTTTTTAGAACTGTGGATGTATAGTCAGTTAGATGCTTTTCTGTCTGATTTGAATGGATTTGCACCTGTACACAGTCCAGCAAACTCATTACATTAGTAGTAGTCAGTTTGTAACATACAGGATAGTTATCTCCTCCAAAAAAACCACAATAATTCCTATTTTGCTGCACGTTGCGTTCCATAACATTAATCACCACGGGAACGTTGCATCTGAAGTTTGTATCCACCGGTCGTCATCGGTCATAATCATCGGACTGGCAAACTACACCTTATCAGCTGAGTACATACGGCCCCTAGAGATTGCCTTGACAATTCAGCTCAAACCGTTAGTGAAAAGAACAGAAAACACAGAAACTCACATTGTCTACTCATTCCAGACTGGCGGTTTGACATAGAGTGTGCAGTGAGAAATATCATTAACTGCTGAGATTTTACTCGTCTTCTAGGTGCGAGAAGGACTTCTCGATTTAGAGTAGATTCACGTGATTAAAATCCATATCTTGATGAAGCTCATTTGTCCTGCTCAGCTAATCGACGTTCACGTTTCCGGTTTTCATCACTGCGGCTTGTTTGATGCAACACGCATCAGTGTTCTCTTTCCTACCGCAAAGGTCTCGTATCTCTCTTGTATATCAGACCCTGCAATTAGTTCGGCAACGGTTTGGGAGTTCGCGCGTTTACGTGATTAGCTCAAGTGTGTGCTTGTGCATAATTGTGTGCGCGTTTGTTTATTTTCAGTTAACCGGATCGGACATGTCATATAAACAAAATTATCCTGCTCGTACAACAACGGGGGTATACACATCAGCTTCAAACGGACATTCACGGCACTCACGTCTACTACTTCTTGTTAGGTTGATCGGTCAAGTGACCACCTTCGAACATGGCAAATGTGAAGTGCAACAGGTTGACCAACCGTACGTAAGAAACCAAATATACTCAATGAAGATTAAGCATCCAACTACACACAAACACATGCTGGGGGTTGGTGTTATCTGTCCAATGACCGGATGTACGTGGCAGATAAATTATCCCAGTTAATTATAAGGCGTAGCGGTCCATGAAACATTGTTATAATCTGTGCAGTCAATAGTCTGTGAAACACAGATTATTCGCCCAGTTGACTCCTAAACAATGAAAGCAGCTTGAGGAATAAGTGAGGCAAGTGCCAGTGGACCGATTCTAATGGAGTATGCGTTGGTGGTTACTTCCGTGAGTGGCTGAGGTTTCTAAAGCAATGTGAAAACGTAATCTTTATGTAACAACTGATCGAAATAGATGAAACCATCATACAAAATGTCTGCTAGCCTCGTTTGTTTTTGTTGGTTGACTGATTGGTTGTTTACTGGTAGGGCTGTATAAGCTCATTCTCAAAACAACGGCTGTACGAGAATGTATCAGGTTTTGTTTCAAGTCCGCGGTACAAAAAATGCTTGATGGAGTACTGCAACTTTCAATCTGTTCTTGTTTTATAGTGTGTGTGTGTGTATGTATATATGTATGTTTATCTACGACTTAACCTGACAAACACTGGGAAAGAAAGAAGGACGTACAGCTCAGAATGCGGAGACATGGGATATCGAAAATCACAACTTAGAAATACACTGGTCATCCAGCTGTAGCCAGTGGATTCAAGCAAGAACACAAGCAGCAGCAAAGGAAGAAGAAGAAAAATAAAATGTAGGAAACAGAGCAACAATAATGTAAAAGTAGCGTGACGTGTGAATCAAAAACGGGTGTTGAATAGACGAGTCAAGAGAAGAAAGTGAAAGTTTGACAAATAACCAAAAATTAATTCAGTTGAGTTAATCACAATCACAGCGAATACCCTGTATAATGTGCATATGTAGTAAAGGAGGCTATTGGGTATGCACGCGTTTGATTGCATAAGGACGTTCTCAATAAGAACCGGTGCCGTGTTACTTCGTCGTAGTATGGGTGCATTTGTATAAGTTTACAGGGTTTGTACACTTGATAGCACAGAAGAGAAGCCAACTGTTTTGTATAGGAAGATAACTGTGTACATTTTAACACACGTAAGAAACCTATCAGCACGCAAACAGCTGTCTATTTTTAAGCTGGTACAGCACTTCCTTGCGTATACCGCTCCGCCTGAAAGCGAATCTGCATATTGGGTGATTTCGTAGGAATGAGATCTAATTGGTCAATCCGGCCGCGCCAATCAAATGAGGATTTGCGCAGTTCATACCTCCACCACCGTCACTGCCATGACTACTTTCGCTTCCTGTGCTGGCACTGGCCATTCTGTAGGCCCGGGGGCAATAACTGGTGGGATAATTCGTCGAGTTGGCAGCAACGTTATTCATCAAATTTGCATGATAGAAGGCGGATGAAGTATCATATCCGTTAGGGATGCTAGATTGTGGTCCACCAGAACAGTAAGCCGCCAGCGCTGGGTTGTGTAATGCATAACCGCTCAGTGAGTCAAACTGTCCATAGTAAGGAAATGATGGAGAATAAGTGCCTGTAGAAGTTTCGCTTGTGCCACACCCTCCAACCCCGCCTACTGCCGCTGCCACGGCGGCCGGTAGGAGGCTGCCATAGGACGACGGTGGTATGTGGTTCGCCAGATCAGTGCGGTCCACTCCACGGTCGGCATTCAGAAACTCAGACATTAAGGAAGTGCCCATGGAGGGAGAAATGTCCATATTTGGTTTCCGCGCGTGTGGAAGGGAGCAGGGATTATTACTGGAGAAACTCGCCCCCAGGCGAGATGGATTATCCCCGGATGCGCCAGTCATGGAACTACTAGCAGATGCGGCTGCGGCAACTGCAGCGGCGGCCAAATACATGTCATTTGAGCTCGGATGATTTGGGAAACCTGAACAGTCAAATAATATGCAAAAACACTTTACAAAGTACGTAGATTAAGCTGGGCTTTGGAACGTGAAACAAGTGTTCAAATTAGTTCTGTACCAGGAAAACACACTCTCTACCAGGAAACAGCTTCGTGTGATGGTAAACCTCTTTAAGGACATAAACGCCCCAGAAAACTTCAAAAAGGTTTTCGAGATTTGAATCGATCCGGCCGCCTTCGATGAGGAAACCGTACGACAAACCAATCGGATCAAAGCCAACCTGCCTACACATCGACCTCAAGTTTGACAGTTGTTACAAACCCTTTCGGCAAGCTGATATAGAGATAATGTTCAAAGCAGAAACCTAGACCAATGATTGTTCAAGTGATCTGAGAACTAAACACGATTCAACATTTTTCGCCCTTGGACCAAGCGAACAGTATGCTAGTCCCTTTATATTAGGCATGGGCTTGTGTAAGGGTATTTGGCTCCAACTATGAGGTTCTCCCGGTATAAAGCAAGCAGCAAGTGTAAACACTGTATTGGCAACTTTGAGCGGCATGGAGATTTGACTTAAAAATCTGAGCACCGTTAGCTGGCACTTGTCCAAAATACTGCGAAACATGACAGTATATTAGCCAGCTTTCTCTAACACTGCTGCACGGCCGTAAGTGTTAGGCAGTGTAACGCAGCTCGTAAGTATTACGGTTGACCTCGACTTGGAATCCTTCATCATTGTGTGATTGATTGATAGTCGTCACAACTTTTCACAGGTGAGTAGCGCTCAGTAATGTTTAGGTGTCTGCATGGTTTTGAGATAATAAAGACAGTCCTGATTAAATTCCTTGCTGAATCATTGACATATGTCTACTTAGGTGGTTAGTTAAACACTCAATGATGTATCCACATCAGTCGGGTACTGTAGGAACAGAAAGTCTCCTACCAAGAAGAAACATTTTCAGCAGAGTAACATTTCACGTTTCCCTGTTGGTGCTTTTTGTTAAGAGATGGAGATCATGTAGTTATTCGGTGTCACATGCACAAAGAATTGCTGATAGGCTGTTGTCACTAGAAGTTGAATCTGAGATTTAAACACAAGCTCTGTGAAATCTGCTCAGTTTCGAACCAGTCATAACGATCAGTTTTCAAATTACTGAAGCGCATGGACCTAGAAATAGAAAAATATTCGTAAGCGCAAAAATTAAATTTTGTCTGACCTAAATGGTTTCTTCCCCCGAACGGATGACACTTAGTCTAATTTGTTTAAATGAATGTACGGACTACGCCAATTAGACCAGATTGGAATAGCCGTTTGAAGACACAACACAGAACTGTAGCGACGTTTAACCAGTTTGTGATGCCGGCTTTGAGGTATAGGCAAGATTAACAAAGACAGGGGTTACCCTTGTCAACTGTGAGTGACTGCAGTCAAAACGACAATAACAGCTTGTGGCTGAACAGTTTGTCAAGAGTTGCACGGAATTAAACGCTGAGGTAATCTTATTCTAACAAGTTGTGTGTTACTATTGGTTGGTTTTGAGTTATTTCCCTAGTGCCACAATTTCCTGCTAATTAGAGTTTACCAGAATAGTTTTATTAAAAGGCATTACATGTGAAAGGTGTTTGTTTTTGCAGTGGGTACATGGGTGTGTTTAACAATTTTTACGATAAGCGTAGTCAATTCCCATGACAATATGGTATAGCTCTTTAGTAACAACACTAGTCTGTCAGTTACATTGTCATGGTTTCGCCGTAGTTAGTGCAACTGCTTCTGTCCAGGCTTGGAGAGTCTAAAAGGGTCTAACCATCGAGCATTACATGATGGAAATGGGGAAAACTCTATTTTTCCCTTCGAAATCCACGTGGTTCTATCCTGTTTAGTTCGGACTTGGAAATGCGCTGATACAAAAGCCCAGCTTAACTAAGAGTTCTGTACACTTGTTTGACCTCCATTGAGGTTTGTTCTGAGAAACTGATTATAGTCAGGTGTTTGTTACAATGTAACTGAAGAAGCGCCATCAAAATGGTATACACAATTGCCACAACTGATATCTCTGCGTTCACTGCTGGTCTTAAGGGGTATGTCTCTGTGTTAACGTATTCCACATGTTTCTGACGGCCACTCACAAATTAGTCTTCTATTTGTCAAAGTCCACTATCATTTTCAACGTCCATGGGAATCTTTCCGAATCACGTTATATTAGTTGTTAGTGTTGCTCAATAACGTGCGGCAAAAACTAGTCCAATTGCTACACTATTAAAAGAAATCAAATAGGTTGTCTTAGGGCTAAGGGTTCCATACACTTCATTGTGTTCGCATGTATACATATTTGCCCATCCCCAGGTCTCTCTGTTTTGTTTATCTGACAAATCCCAAACGGTGCAAACAAACAGACAACGCAGTGACTGAACTGTCACGATATAAACAAGTTTGTGAAAGTGTGTCTAACAAACTCTTTCACATATTGGTGTCCACCAAAGCCGACAGTCTACCCGCTTGGTTGAACAGCTGCTTTTCGCGTAGCCATAAGCGAAGTCTGTCCCTCTGAGGTCCAGGTATATCTACTAAATCGAGTATGTAGTCTGTTTACTGCCCGCACTATACACAATGAGGCCCCTATGGCAGTCCGAAAACAAACGAATTCCCGAACTGGTGTATGGGAAATGACCCGGATAATTACAAAGTCCTGTCATGTGATGTGTTAGTGCAGCGTTTTCCCTTGCAGTTTGTGTTTATGTGAACCAATGTTAGCTCCGCTATATATGTTGAAGCCGACCAACATGAACAATAGTTGTATGTGCATCCACCCAGCTTCCTGAACTATTCATCTAGGAGAATGAGGATTTTAGAAGGTCCCTTGTTTTAAGTATACTTCTTCGGAAATTTGCATTACGCGATTAGCTTCATTTTTCTTCTGTGGATGTTAGATAAATAATTTTGAGGGGAAATTCAAGCGCAGCGAACAATAACAACTTATGTGTCATCACTTGTGATAAAAAAATTAAGCTGTCCTCATCTCATACAAATACAGCTCCTTTTGGATTATCCGATACGGCACTTTTTCCATTCTGGGTCCTGTGGGCAAATGGATATTAGTCAAACGATTTAGTTCGAAGAGAACAAGTGATCGCGAGCAATAATAGGTGCTTTCCATCAAGTGTACGATGGTACAATGATCTTGCCAAGAACAGCTTACACGACTATGAGTGTTTTTTGTGTCCTGGTGTTGTGAGTCAAGAACACGGATGAAACAAGGGTTATTTACTCAGGAAAGCAACACATGGGTAATCGTTTCAAAATGACAGCAAACAAAAACACTCATCTGCGTACGGTAATGGGCCCGGACCGTCTAAGTTGTCACAGACTTCATTGTTTAGTTCTTTTACGTTCCCTTACGTAGCAAGAACCATTCCATGCGACGATGCACTCAGATGTTTCTTTTTCTATTTGTCCTGCGGCTACTTCAGTGTCAAAATCTTTGCTCTGGCCTCGCTACTGAATAACAGTGGTGTGAGTAGTATAGTACGATCGCTCCTCCTCACTACACTGGTACATTTTCCTGATAGTATGGATTAACTCACCCATGTCATGCCGATGACTCGTTAAAGGTAAGGACTAAGAAACATTCTTAAACATTACGATTAGGAACTTTACAGGCTGTCAAACTAAACGAAGTCAATCCAGACTTTGACACTATCAACTTTTGTTTGCCCATTTGAACAGTTGCTCAGTGAGTAAAAACTGCAAAATATTCTTGGTATTATTAACCACCTGAATTAGTTTATGCACAGAAAAACGACTACGATGTACAGCCTGGAAAAAAATTCGTATTAAGAAGTTAGAGTCAAATGTGTGTTTTAATTATCAGCTAATAGATAAAAGATCAGCTCTGGCTATTTTCATTTGTGTCAGATATAAATCCACCAACATCCCCAACATATCCACTATGCGTATTCAGCGCTAGACAAATGAGTTTGATACCCGCCGGCTGCGACTGTGGCATGGCTTTCAATGAATCCCAGTGTTTCTTCCAAAGTTTATTCAAACCTGTGTTAGTAATTTTTTGAAGCCATATACAGTTGAAAGGACGATTTATTTTCATGACCAATAACAAGGACTCGGAAGGCAACTTTTAAACAGGATGTATAGTGATAATAATTAATTCCTAGGTTGCAGGCGATGCTGATAAAATCGTTGGTTTACAGTGAATGAGACCTTGGCTCTTGACTTGAAAGTTATTCACTTAACTCACATTCAGACTATCTTTACAAGATAACCTAGGACGAGAACGAAGTTATCCGTAGAGGTGTGCTGTCTGAGGAGTAAAAGTCCGGAAACGTTTACAGAAAACCAACAAAATTGAGTTCCACAGAACTTTGGTGATATGGCGAAGGATGACTGATGAATTACTGTGTGCTCTTTATTCAGTCTAACACTAATGTACAGTTTGTGAATGGTCCTACTAAACTTGAGGGTGAAAGTGTGGCTACGGATGTATAGTATTTCTCTAACTTAGATGGTGCCTGGCTTAATCAAGTAAATTTACATGAAGATTTAGTTTTTACTTCAACCACCTGTTTAGGTAGATGAGACTATAGGATACGGCAAGATTTCGAGTCAGGTTAAGTACAGAATGGATCAATATAAACTCTGACAATTGATCACACCAACACAACTGTCTGGTTCAATGAAGTTGCTCCACGGATAAACTTTGGTTCAGTAACACACCCTTTTTCTTCGCATGTGTTCGTAGATGTTCGTACGTCGCCAGTATGCCACGTTAGTATGCTTCTGGTAAGTCGAAACGAATTCAGCACTACAGTTTGAACTGACAGTATTTGCTGATAATGTTTGTTGTGAACTCTGTGTTGCATGTAACAAACTCGTCCAGACTTTGAGGTTATTAAGCTCGTTTTAAAAACCTGTACGACGACAATCTCAAGAACGAACAGTTAGAACTGTTATACAATGCCTTTGTATACACAAATTGTGTTAATTACTCACCTGCTACTGCGGCTGCAGCTTGAGCAGCTCTTGTGTATGCTGCATACGGAGCTCCTTCCATATAGTTCATACAAGCAGAGCTCGCATCGTTTGAGGAGTAACCATGAGGGCCTTAGGATATGCGTATGAAAGGTGAAAATGCACAATTTGACGAGAATACATAAATAAATAGGACGATAATTGTAACCACGTCGGTTTATCACTAATTTCTTGACCAAAGATGTACTACACAAAAGAGCATCCAGTAATATACGAGAATACCAGCTGAATAACAACATTGAGTGAACTGTTGCCGCGATCAGGTAGTAGCTGGGGAGATTAGCCGTGTTAGTCTGACCCTGTATCCACGACATAAACATTTACCCTTGCTGTGACTTTTGTGGAGTAGGAGAATGACAGCTTAAATTGATTTTCCCATGACAGTCAATGTCTGTCAATAGAACCGATTTTCAGTAACTGCGTTGTAAATGGTATACTTTCAGTTGATACGCACATAACCGTTTCCGCACACTGTAGAACAAACTTAACGGTTGTTCGTTACAGATATCGAGATTATGAAATAAAATGGACGATCTGAGCATTACTCACAAGCAAATGTGAATGAGCCTTTGAACGAGGTGGGTCATTCTTGTCTAAACTGCGAGCAATGACGTGGTGGTCAAAACGGTTGCTCTATCAAGATATGACAGGGGTGAAACTCTCGAGCACAGTAAGAAGTGGTACTGCCGACGAGTCCTAACAAGAAAAAACTAAAGTCCACTTTTTGTAAATTCAGAAGTCTTGCTCAATTTTAAATGTTATTTTATGTATATCATCCAACCGTTGTCAACCATTTTGTTATCGCTTAAGATGAA
>LUCH01001302.1:51691-102152 GCA_013368495.1 Paragonimus heterotremus
TTGAGATTTCACAACTATGCAGGACTGTGCACTTACGTGAGCTATCCTAATTACGAAGTATGGCGACCGAACTTGGATTTCCCAAGCTGACTTGCATTGATGAGTGGATAAATTGACATTCTCAGTTGTCCGACAATATTAGTCGAGATCGTACATCGAACAGTACTTACAACTGACAGCAGTTTTCGCAGTAAACCACTCTCGTCATGTCGAATACGAGGTCAGTGGCATAGTGGATCATACGGTTGTCTCATGTGGACGTGGCCGGAGTTCACATCCCGGTTGTGACAAAAATACGAACTACTCAACTATGAAATTTAAGCCCAGTTACCTCTTTTCTAAATGTAACGCACCCTGTTGGCGTGTTGTTGGTGCCATTTTGGTTTTCGATTTTGTAAGTCGTGTGCACATCTTACTAGGCTTTTGACTCACACTTGCTTCTGTGTTGTCTCCTTTTAACAGGACTATCGTCGGAACCCTTACTTCAGAAGAACACTGTTCCCCGGTGTCTGCACGTTGCACAAAGTTGGTTTACGAGTGTAACGAGTACACGAAATCAGAACGTCTGGCTTGCCTGTTACACAAGGAGTCTGGTTGAACAGTCTGTGTACACTAAAGTTGTGACCAATGGTGAATGATTTTCAGTTTATACCTACCAAACCTTCCTACTAACTACCCAGAGTATAATTTCCCTTTCCTGAACTCTCTTTCACGAACTTCATTGGTTTACAAATTGCAAGTTACTTTTAGACAATCGATAACAATGTTCTTGTCTTTATTGGCATAACCCATAATCGAGTAACTTCCGATTCTCATGATTACTCAGTTCATGTTTGCCTTAAATACTCGAGGTTTATGAGGTGTGTAACGGCGATTACTCGAAAATTTTCTCCGATCGCCAGCTTTTTTGCTAAATGTCCATATTGTGTATTGTTCCAACAGGGATGACGTAAGTTCACTGTTCTCTCATCGGATATACCAAACTCCTACAGTGAATTTCTCCAAGAACGGACCGCTTCCACATGGTCCTCACAATTACCACTCTGGAAACCTTCTTACGGAGGGCACCTCAAACAACAAAATGCAATACCTCCGTTACACCAAAAGTGGTACAAGAATGATATCGCTGCCAATTTGTGACGATAATAACACTAAATATTTCTTCGTCCTGTTTGGATGAATTTATCAGCTTAGCCGTATACTCACTGTATTTTGAATTAGGACAGTGAAACCTGACGAACTAACATACACTAATTATGTGACGCACGCCCATATTCGCAAATCAGTAAGTAACACTACTGGGGACATATGACCAAATGATTTTTCTTCGCAGACATACATATGTAAACCAACGGAGTGGCTACGCTAGCAACCATACTGCAAGCATACAGGTGACCTCATATTAGGCCAACAATTATCAGTGTTATTTCAACTCTTGTAAAGCATTCCAACGAGGCCACTCAAACTTCCTTAAAGTTAGGTAATAATTTACTCATGTTACACTTATTCAACACTTTTGTGTGGAGGAAACAATATCGGGAAATCATTAATAGATCCTCGTATACTAACTATTTCCGTCAGTACTGGAAAGACCGAAATGAAGGTACAGATATCACTATCCAAGAAGATTGCAAATGAACGACTGATGTGCTTCAGCTGTTATAACATGTAATGATGATCTGGTTAACATCGATACTCGTTCCTATCAGAAGATGGCTTTGACCACGTACCAAACACTGTTTAACCAGGAGATGTGAATGACAACGTCGATGATACCAAACCTAGACAAATACATTAAACAGCCAGTTCAGTAGACGTGATTGTTTGCATCAAAATTGCCTCGAGAGATCGAGCTTAAGATACAAATTATCCAAAGATTTCGGAATATTACTGAGTGAGCAGATAAGACCAACAACCTTAGGTCATTCATCAATTAAATAACCTACATCTACGATATTTTTGTGGCAATATAGATGGGATGGCCGATTTATCCTTATAGGACAAGTTTCCACAGTCATGTAGATGTTCTTTCTAAGAAAAGGTTACCGTATTTAGCACCACCTGACAAACCGCGGACCGGCAATCTAGGACAAATCTGTAACTTCAAACGAGAACAGACACAGTTAAGCTGAAGATAAACATGGTTGTAAAGTATCCACACCAAATTTAGTACGAAAAAAGTCAAACAGTTTGGGCGTCATGTTTAGCATGTTATTGATAAGTCAATTGAGGATAACACAACGTTACCAGAAAGTCGTAATACTCCACGTTTCAACTACCTAGGATGGTCTTCCTCTGAAGTGTTGTAATCAAAATTAGATTAACTAATTCGATTACAACATTCTTGAAGAAGGCCACCCAAAGTGGGTGAAACGTGATGTATTAGGACTTGCTCGTAACGTTGTGTTATTGTCAGTCGATTTACCGATAAACGTGGTCGATTGCTTTTTTTTCCAGCGAGAAGTTGATCAATGAAGTATCCGTGAGTTGATCTAGCTTTAACGTTTTGGTGGGAAGTTGGGAGATATATTGGGTTGTATGTTAGTTGGCAGGACACAAATGGCCGATGCTAAGGTAATGTTACATGTGAATATTACTTAAAGTTTCCTTTTCTCGTTGAGTCTATCCACCATTAGTTGAGTGTTTTATTACAAATACACTTCTTATTTGAAGAAGTGTAGTAAATATTGTGTAGATTCAACCTGACTCCTCCCAGCAAAATTATACCACATACTTAGGTATCACTAACTTAACTACGTATATTTGGCCATACTAACGAGATTCGTACACTCTCCAAGAGCTACGAAAATAGGTTTTCCTGTCTCGTTCGTCAGATTGTCCCTTTACTTAACAACTGTTCATTTGTATAGCGATTTAATTAACGCTAAAGTTCTTGATGCAGTTTCAGTTATCGTTGATGCATGTCTTTTTACTTGCAATGCGTAGCTGGCTGACACGTGCGAACAATTGAAACGTCAAATGAAGTCTGTTTTTACTGTTCCGCTTCGACATAGTCATCTATCCCAATACCCCAGGCCCGACTGCTCACCCCTAACCCTCTCTATCCCGGTTCAATAGACACCACACTCAATGCATAGTGTACGCATTTTCAAAACTGTCAGTTGGTTTTTGGGGCATACCGTACGGGTATCAGAGGGAGAAGCTCCGGAATGAAGGTGTACATTTACAATCATCTGTAAAGACACTCGGACGCTTACGGTTTCATACGCATGACGTGCAAAATCCTCAGCCGTGACACAGACAACTGGTAGGCCTGTGTTTATTTGTTTGTCTGTGTCTGTGGGAATTATGAAAGTCAGTTCATAATCGAAATGGTATATATCATGAGTGATATGCCTGCTGGTGGTTCGAATGTCACACGTGAATAGTTTGGACAAGGGTATCAGCTACAATCGAGTAATCGCATCAGTGGCGTGTATGCTGAACTCTTTTTGTAGCAATTGTCTGTGAGCATGGTAAGCAAATGAATGTTTAAACATAAACCAGTTCCAACTTATTTGAAGAAATGATGTCCAAAATAACCTTGACCAGTTGTTTGGAGGTGTTTACCTGTTGAAGTTCTCGTATCTCAGCTTTTGGTAGCCGGAAGTCGACTATGGGGTGCTTTCAGTGTACGGACAATTGACTACAAGCAACGGGTACAAACAAGCGCATAAATATTTCTTAGGTTAGAGAGTACGAACACTGAGGCCTTTCTCGGTAGTGAAATAAACACAAGTAGTTTGGTGCGGCATATGTCGGCTGTTCGGCGTTGTTTCCATATGACAAAGGCTACGTTGCTAGATTTGTTGATGGGATATCCGAACACTAGTCTCCGTGGCACCGTTTAGAAGGTTGGTCGAGAGTCAAACTTCTTAGAATGCTTGGTTAACCAATGTGGATAACATTCCGGTAGATAGAATCAACCTCTTCATGTGTATGCTTGTCTGAACAGATTTGGCGCACTGAGTAATACAGCTTTCGCAAATTCGCACTTGCGTGTGATTGGCATAACGTGCCTATCTAGAGACCTATCATCACACTTTGTGAGTTTGGGGTTAAACGAAATGGATAGCTGATTTTCATTTTTGAGTTTAACAGTAGATTCGGTATTGCAGTGTAGGTTATGGAAATGCAAACACGCGGTCTCTAATCGGTTGCAAATAGGACATCCACATGTTTTTTTCTACACACGTGTTGGGTTGATGATATTTTGTGCTATATTCGCAGGCGCAATCATAAAAGCAGCAGGAAGCTCATGTTCATAGGGACTACTAAATGCTATACCGTCCACTTAAAGACAAAAGAACCAACGATCTAAAGGCATAACATGATAAATTTCGTCACTTAAGGCACACGTAGGTCGCAGTTTTAAGTGATTCCCCATGACATCATAATGAACACTGAATAATCTCAACTGACGGTACGTCCGCAAGCAGCTGTTAGACATCAAAAGACACTGTCATACTGTTTGTGACCTTCCTACTGAGCACATTCTGTAAAAGATCGGTCGTGTCCTTAAGAGTATGTGTGCACGAATGAATTCTGACCAGCCCAAGAACGTTTTGCCGACCACTTCACCAACCTAGGACATGGAGAATTTGTCACCGATTATATAGAACGCGGGAAATCCCAGGATTGTGGAATTTCGGGGGATCGCACATGGCTTCTTCTCCACTGGAATACTTTATCCGAAGTTGAGTGCTTTGGTTATTTCGTGCTGGATAATGTTGAATTTGAACTGAAGGTATTATATACACATTTAGGTACACATTTACTATTGACTCACCACCAAATGAAACCCTAGACTAGAGTATGGCTCTTGTTAGTGCTTGTCAGTGGTAAGTTTCTTTGTTCGGACACAACTATGAACTCAATTCTTCGTGTACATTAGTTCAGCGTGTTGAACACTAATCTGCTGAACTCAGCATCATCCATAACATTTCACTACAATCGCTCAAGTGTTCTGTTCAAGTTGTTCAACCATATCAAATGAGGAAACAAACGGTCTTCTAGCCAGTGACAAGCAATTGGGACTTCTCAGTTAAATAAAAGCGACTAACCGCATTTCACAACGTATAGGAAGATATGTATAACTGAACTCTAATAATAAGAAAACTTCAACCTAGTGTAATGGGTGACCACGTCGCAGACGTGGTTAGTCCATTACTAAGTGGAATATTGCAACACACCTGTGAGATACGACCAGAGCTGAGAACAGATGGAGCAAGGAAAACACGAGAAATCGAACAAGTCATCACTGAGTGAAATCGGTCCAACGGGTGACTATTAACAGATAAAAAGCCACAACAGACATCGTCGATCAGACGCACAGAATCAGGCGGAAGTGTACAGGATGTTTAAATGAAAACCACGTTACACTGTGGATGGAAATTGCGGTTGATAAACGCCAACGCACGAGTGGCGGGAGAACGTGTGAACTGGACTGTAAAAATATTGACTTAGTGAAAAACCCTTCGCGACATTAGGATTTCTTGTTTATCAGGACTCCGTGAAGTCATTGGTAATCACATTGGAAGCAAGGTTCGGTTAACGGAATAACATAATGTTTTCCACAAGAACTGCCAATTACTTCGGTTTACGTGCATCATACTTACACACTTATTCACGTACGTACTGACTGACTTCATTTCAGTTTGGATATACACCGGATGAAAACTCCAAACCTATATGGATATATACACACAGGCGAATAACGGCTATGCAGATCACTTATGCGCCTATTAAGCACGATTAGTACGTACGTTCTATAGTGTGACAAAAACAGCGTCATAAAAATGGTGGACAGTTTTTAAAACAACAAGTAGAAACTAAAAGTGCATTTTTTCAGTCGCTTTTTTGTTACAAGATCAGATGTATACATCCCAAAATAAATATTTAACTATGTGGCACCGAACTTATCATTTGAACCCAGATTTTATCGACTGGAGCCAATTTGGAACTAATCGCTTGTGACTGTTTTATGAAACCAATAAACCAGCAACACTATTGTTAACTTCAACAGGTTGTAGGCACTTGTGCTCGCCTTGTGTCTATAGTCGTACAAACCTAGCGATTAGAAATAAATCATCTTGAAACACGCGGTTTGTTCATTGTGTTTGTTGATCTGTTCATACTCTCAGTTATTGCTAAAGACCGTACGCCATATGTCATATGTCACATAAAATCTTATTAAACACTCGATATGTTAAACTTGTTTTAGGAAGAACAGTTATCATGGTTAAGCTGCAAATATTCTATAAAGAACTGATGTCGTGGACTGGTAGTTCCCAAAATGACTAATATTGTCGTCGAGCGATATAAGGAGACGATAAAGTAGACCATTATTCATTGTCCTTCATCGCCTTCCCGTTCGAATGATCACCTAGCCTAAGCTCTTTCGAAAAGAAGCAAAGTGTTTGAGTTTAGCTGGTGTTAGAGGTCATCATTAGAAAGCATCCCTGCCACGACCGGGATTTGGAATCTGACTACGTCTTCATGAGACAAACATGGCAACTGCTGTGTCATCCATCCCATATTAGACGGTGACCGAATTTAATAATTGAACAGTCAACCACTGTCTCTTGTGAATAGTGATCGGATTGCCCGATCGTCTCGAAAATAATCACATTTACTGCCTACCGACTCCAGTTGATACCCTCAAGGTTGATATCTGTGTCAGATCCAAGTCTCCGACTTGAAGAAAGCTGCGGATGAGTAGACGGTCATTGCGCTCGTCACGTTTACCTCTAAACATATAAGTGGCTTCATATTGGATCATATTAACTGATGATCTCAGTTTTCACTGTTCTCATGTTAGTGTCCATATCATGCACACAGCCTGAGAGGACGTTAACTCTACGTTTGATGCGCTGAGCGTCGACTAGCTCGGTTTTGGGAAACTAACAAGGTTATGAGCTTAACGAGTTTGGGAACCCTTCCAGTAGGCCACCAAACATAAGAACAAGCCGAAACGTGACAAATGCAGATGTGAATGGACAAAAATTGGCATGATTAAATCCGTGTGAATAGTTGTTGCCTAGTACCAATGGACACGTTATCTACTCCTCTGTTCAAGTGAACTGTTTAAAGGGATTCTGAATTTTGGGGCACAACTACTTGTACACGGATATTAATAAACACATATGAACAATCAGATCTGGTCACTTCTAAGAACTATTGTAAACGAAAGAAGAACACATTTTCATGTGAGATTTGTGCAAACACAATGATGCAGACATTATGGCTTACCATTGTCCTCTGACATTCCATGATCACGTGACCTGATCGTGATTCTTTCGTGGTCAGTGCTCTCGCCGTTCATCGGACGTTCACGTCTGTTACCTATGGGCGTTGTGCTGGCTGATGATCCATTCAGCATTGCCGGGTGTAATTTGCCAAGCTGTTGTTGCTGCTGTTGCTCCTGATGCTGTCTACTTCTGGACGATGGCCGATTCAAAACCGGTGAGTGATAGTCCATGTGGTGCGAATGTCCGTTAGGTGAAACTGGCGGAATAATCCCATTGGATCGGGACAATTTTGGAAAATAACCATTTCCTGATCCATTGTCTGCAGTATGATACAAACCAGGTACTGCATTATATGCATCTTGCATTATTGTGGACGATAATGACAATCCTGCTGTAACATCCCCTGTCGGCCCGATATGAGATAAGGACGGATTTTGTTGCATTGCATACTGTGAATACGGATAGGAAGCCGAATAGTCGTAGGGTTGTGTTGGAGGTTGGGATTGAATGTGTTCTTGATAGGCCAGTGAAGATTCTAAGTGTGGCACAATTGAATGGAACGGATTAAATTCATTCGCACGAATATAGTGGGAAAAATACTGATTGTAATAGTTACGTGGATTGATGCTTGACCGTAATGCAGGTGAGAGATCATAGACAGCAGAATCACCAGCAGAGAGACTCGAATGGAACTGCGATTGTGAGGTGTAGAAAGGGGAGGTTGGTGTGGACGAATGTCGGGAGCGATCATGGTTTTGTTCTAGGTTTGTGTTTTCAGTGTTGTTGTTGTTGCTGCTTGATAATGTAAGTGCTCCCTCATGTTCGGGATTACGGGAAGTGGCACACAAACTGACGTTGGATGACGTGGTTGCCGTCGCCGCGCATGAAGGACCGATGTAACTATGACCGACCGACACCTGTCAAGTACCAGAAATATTAGGGCATGAATATGAGGTCAGACAGTTGTTAATCATCATGGGATGACAGGCAGGGTATAATATGACATACTTAATAATTGGCTGTAATGATTACGCATAACGATCGTAAAATCCGTTGGTAAGTACGCATATCTAGCCCGTCTGAGAAATAACCAATAAGGAATTAACATCCAGTGTTTTATCCTAATGATGTAGGTTACAGTATTCTGTCTACTTTGCTTTTCTTTAAATTGATCAGTTATTTCGTTTGTACTCTCTTTCACGACCCATACATATTTAGCGTCAGTAGTGTATGATATCCCGTTCGTGGTGTCCTACATAATTCAGTGTCTTGAATCGCCCAGTCAAAAGATATTGTTATCTAACCAGTTTCCTTTAGTAAACATAGTATGCGTCAGTGTAACAGAAATACAACAGGTTCATCACACGTAACATGTCTTACTTGACGAAGTATTGTGTAAAACCACATCTAATAGTTTTGATGAAATCTTATTGGTTTAGTGCAGAATTCACAGTAACAAAACGTGACGAAGTGTACGGTTGCGCAATGAAAAATGTGAGCCATTTGTATATAAACTATGAGGTTAGTCCTGTTCCTCCAACGAATATGGCAAACGAACAAAATTGTCCTCGTGTGTTTTCTGATGAGTAGTCGGGGGGTTTGGTTAATTTCAAGTTGTACATCACTCACATATGACCACAGCCTTCAAATTCCCATTATCAGCCTCCTTCGAAAGAGGCTGGCTGGAAAGTCTATAGAAATGCGAAGGTTGTGACTTATTGTGAGTGATGTACAACTTGTAATGTGTTTTCATTTGGTAAATACTATTCATATGTTTCTAGACTTACAGTACCTTGTAAGTATATCGTTGCACATTTATGTTATTTTACTAGGTTAGGAAAACAGATCAACAGCTCATAAGCTTTAGTGGGGTAGACATACGCACCAAACAAGTAGGCTAATCTTATGTGTACAGTGAGTTCTTCAATATGTGATTGAGGTAAAAGAGGCGTAAATTATGATGGATCTTATGTTGTTAAACTCTTACCAATCGTGTGATTTCGATTATTAGTATGTTACATAATCGACCATAAATTTATATGAGAGGTGAGTAACAGTCATGGTGAAACCCATAACATGCTAGAAGTAACGGCTGACTAAGTTCTACACCTGCTGAATGTTACCAATGAATAATCCTTAGCATTTTGCGATGAATCAACACATTTTTAGATGTGATTGCTAACTAGGATAATAAACAGTATCTAGATTTATTTCCTATGAGCCAGTGACTGTCTTGCGAAAACAGTTCAGGTGTATCACCGTTATATTATTTTAGGTGATTAGGCAATGCTCAGCCCTACAACATCAAAAAAGTCGGGAATATTCACGCAAGGCTTGGTGAAGCATATATGATCCAAATTTTAAAGAGAAATAAATGGATTTCCGAGGGTTGCATTTATTCACTTTAAATTGTATCTTATGACAAAACGGATACGATTCATTTTTCCTGCGTAGATTTGAATGTTGAGTTAGTCGGCCAAGAACATTTTACAGTAGCGTTTGATTCTATAACCAGACAGTCATTATTGGTTCAATCAGCACAAAAACCGACTTGGACCTCTGCCACCGGTAATTAGCCCAGCTGACGAAATATCGCCTGCCGGACAGCTCATCTCGGTCACCATTTCTTCGTCAGTTTGTTTGTTTATGGCGTGTCAAGTGTCTCCGTCAGCCCCGCCTCTCATTGTGGTTCACGTTTGGGGACAGTGCATTCTTGACATCCATGCTTGGTTTATTTAACTGGCTAGCTAAATTATACCCCACGATAAGCTGGAAGTCGAAACAACAACAGTGACAACAACAGCAGCAACAACAACAACAACGACAAACATTAACGACAGCCGTCGGATAATGGTAGACTACCATTCTATACACACAAACAAGAATACTGGCCCCTGTCTTAAACAAACCTGCATTCTCTAAGCTCGGTAACCCGGGCCAACTTGCCCGTCGACCGAACGGTCTGTAACCCCCCTCATCCTTCTCGAACTGCTTGTAGCTATCCCACTTCCACGTACACCACCACCCGTTCGCCATCCCACCAACAGCAATAGCAACAGAAAAGAGCGGTCCGGAGAACAACTATTCGGCTACCAATTTCGCGCGCACGCTTTTCAAATGTCAGTTACACCTGATACAAAAACCATAATTCTCCGTGGTGAGCCAGCTCGGTAAATGGCATTCCACAAACGTTCATACACATGCGCAAATAGACACTCACGTTCACATAAACACAATGATCAGCTTTTGCTCCTTCTATACGTTAGTCTACATTGTCTGTGTGTGAGAGAGTGAGTGTGTGAGCTCGTTCCCATCTTCGTCGCCCACCCGCATGCACATCCGTATTTTAAACAAAATCCACAATTAGTCCTCCCTCTCAGGCTTGGAACGATAACACCGACCAACAAGCCAGTCAGCATGGATCGCTCGCTCGCTTACTTGCTTGTTCGCACGAACAGACACACATTTGACAGCTAGGCATGAAACTGGGCAGATCGAAGTTTGAACAGTCGACCGCCATTTTAAAGCCACGCTTTATTTCTCTACATCGAAACGATTATTTCTGTAAACGTGAAAATAAAACGCCTGTTGAAACAAGTTACACCACTTAATCGGCTGAACCCAACCTGACGCACTGGCAGGTCGAATTAGTTATAGTCACAACATTATACTTACTATTAATCCTAAATTTTATGGCCATCCTGTCTGATGCTATACGCATCTGCTACTCAACTTTTAACAAGGAACAGCAATAACCATGACGTTCAAGGTCACTCTCAATTCAGGTATGGCGTGTAGTTTATAATCAAAGTTTGTATCCACATTACAAATAACTTTCCTACATCCAACCAAATCCAGCTCTCAAAAAGTTGAATACAAAGCGCATAAAATCGCCACTACCTGAAGGAAACCTGTAAAAGATACGGTGCGCGACATTTTGAACATTTCTGGGTAGCTTACCGTATGAGTTATTTATGTTTCAACATCATACCTTCCAATGAGCGCTGTTCAGCATATACTGTAAAATGTTTACTGGTTAGCAAGACAATATTCATATAAGAACTTGATAATCACCACTAGTCAGTTGTTCACTTTAAAGAAGGAAGCTGGATAGAAAGTGATGGACCAGTGGCGAATATGACTTGGAATAACACAAAGATGTTAAATTGTAAACGCACTTATAAATCTTGCATTAACAAACTGTGGTTGAGATTGTGTGATGTAGACTGTGTTAGCCCCAAGGGTATCTACAAAGGTATCAACATCCGATCAGCTTAACAGACAAAGATTTTTCGATCTGCTTGTTATTTGTGACGTGAAAGCAGACGTTGATATCATGCAGAATATTTCGGTCATGATGTTTTATTGGGTAGGTCCACAATTGTAGGTTAGACCGAAACAAGTGCGTAGATAAGTTTTGGTTTCGTGTTCATCATGTAGTTGTGAAGTTAACTAAAAACTGCGTTTGCTAATGACATAATTTGTCTTCTTAATGGTTACTTTGTTCTCACAGGTTTCTTTTTGAAAAAGCTTTTCTTTTCTTTTCCTCTTCAATTCATCATATTATAAACAGTATTGCACTTCCACATTTCTTAATGTTCAATTTAAGCTAACAATTAAAGTAAACCCTATGATTTTTTTTGTCTCTATTTTTGTTGCTTTAGTAATTAAACTTTTCATTGTCAAAGTTCGTGGTCAGTTTGTTCATATGGATCTAAATTTCTAAGTTAATTAGATTAATTTTGCAAAATGGAAATGGTATGTTTATCACTCATAATGTTATGGATATTTGTATTCTTACTTTGATCAAATAAAAAAGCGGCTCAAGGTCATTTGAATTTGTATGACTATGCGATGTTTTGACCGTTGTTCTCTCGTTCCATCAGAATACTCGGGGGAAATGAATTTCACTTACTCCCAGATAAACATAACGTAATTAAAAATGTCTGCATACAAGAACTATTAGGTCAATGAAGCGAGGTTTGTGAAGCTCTTGATGTCACCCATTTCTAGAACCGTGAAAACTTTTTTTTTTTAATAAACCACAGTCTTAAAGAATGGTTGCTTGAAGTATCGAAAAAAACATTGACAAATTACACGAGAGGTTTGAAGCGAAGACAAATCGAAGTTTTTAACTTTCAGCAGATACTGACAAAATTTTTGCCATCTATGAGTAAACAACATCCAAGAGAAAGCCTGAATTTTGGGACAGAATAAGCTTTGGTTCTGGCAGAGTTCTGAAAAATTGATTTTCACATTAGCGAATGTACCATTATCTAAGGTGTGACACTTATCTGTCGTTGAAGTAAAAAGTGCCATCAAAAATGTATATCTGTTTAATGTACTTGATAAACAATTTTCAGACATAAGTGTTTCGACGTTCAACGAAAAAACTCCAAATAACCGTCGGTTATGGTCAAAACCGATGGAAAGTAGATCACGGAAAATAATAGAAATCGAACTAGCCCACGCTGAGATCAATCGTTTCCGACGGGCAAAGGTGACAAACGAACATCCAAAATATGCAATATATCAGTCAGACGGTCTGAACCTAGACAGAAGTAAACAGGACGTTTGACTAAAAGCTACGCAGATTTGTGGGATGGAATTCTCGTTCACAAATGCGAACTTGAGGTTGACAAAATGTGCGTTCAAATTGACTAACGATGACATTCTCTGATCAAACGACATTTCATTGTGATGTTCTATGTTTATGAAGCAACCGGTCGGTAACCATCTGACAGTCTGTGATTCATTTATCATAAAACGAAGTCTTGGGGTCATGATGATATCCTAATCGTCTAATCTACTATCTAAACCACAACAAAAATCTAAGTTTGCAACCAATCACTTGAACCGCGTTTTAAAATGTAATTAGATAAAGTGATCAGGTGTATTTTTGCTATCGTTCTACTTTTCTTGTTCTATGCTATACTTGTTCTACTATTCTATGTTCAGTGTTGAATCAGTCATTTTGCATCTGGTGATTTCACATCATAGTTATGAACTCAAACTTCTGCTGGAATGACGTATCTACACAATTGTGTGTTCCTAGCAGCTACTGCTTACTGTTGTCCGCGCCCAAATCGATTGCTTGCGAGAAATTTGGGTTAGTGTTGACTTTGTAAGCCTACTTGAAATCTTCTGAACAGAGTGCCACACTCATCTATCTGTTTGTTTCGGCCTAATCTATAGATTGTGAAAGAATAGTTCATGACTGACTGAAGTGTAACTGGCGTACACATTACTGACAACAGTCAGCCTATCAGTAGCAGTAAGACTATCCAAACGTCGAATTTAGGATACAAATCTGTTATTAAATACCAGGTAACAATTTTTCAAAAAAGACTGGATCCACTTTGGGAATTTATAGGAAAATGGACAGTCAAACAACCATTGACAACATTCCCTAGGAAAGCCGCCTTACTTCTTATTAGTAGCTCATAATGTAACGCTTTTCTCAACTCACTAATCGATGGTTATTGATAAGGTTCTCAAACTAGTGAAACCACACAACATATTGACAATCTGTTGACTAAGGACGTTAAGTGATAGTCAGGGCTTGTAGTAATTTAGTTACTAGCTCGAACACGTTGTAACTTTCCCTATTTATCCATCTAATCCGAATAAAGATGACTTTGATAGTGTAATGATTGGCCATTGAATTAATGAACCATTTAACCAAGAGGCTGCTTGTTGGAATCTGTTTTATGCCATCCGCAAATGGCGAGGCTATGAGACAAGGCAATAAGTTGCAGGGGGTTTGTTTGTGGAATAAGCACCCTGTACATACTGCCTTAAACCGCAGCCACAGATGAGGTTATTCTGTCGGTAGGACATTTTTGAAAAAAACAAACAGTCTGTAATCCATCAAGTATACAAAGGGACTCAGAAATGTATCAAACGTGAGTTCTAGTTTTTCAACACCTTACGAATTAACTTAAGACGTGTTTTTATTTCAGCCTAATTTATCCGCGTATTGATTCTTATAACGGTTATATTCTACTGTTTGTTACCAAGGTCATTTTAGAAAGACAAGGCAGATATAGTAACGAGGTGGCAACTATAGTTTGTTTGATGTTGATTTGACAAGTCGGACTATATAAGCCAGACTTCTAGCAACTGACAGGAGATGGTTTCCTCTAACCCTATCCCTTGTGCGGGCAACGTCTGGTTCACAAAGAACAATGACCTCGGCGAAAACACATTGTAATCCCTCAGTCAGTGCTCCGCCATCTAACAGTCAAACTTATAGTATGACAGCCGGAATGTTGATGCCTTAGAGATATCCCGGCAGTTGTCAAGATACGGACCCACATTTTCCGGCTGACAAATCTACAGCAGTGTGCCTAGTACATAGCATTAGGCCATTACGAACGTATAGTATAGTCTCCTCTATTTGCACTAGATATGTTCGATTTACTTCGAAACGTCATCTTATTAGAAGCGTCCTATACTCATAATCTATATAGGAAGATTTATCATGTACAAAAAAAATTACCAAATGCTATCCAAGTTATACGCAAGTCTTTCTGGTCACTTCGGACAAAGAATGTGAAAACTGTTCACAACAAAACACTTAGTAGGTTGACGAATCTTTCCGAATTATCTATAACGAATGATAAGCATACAGTACTAGCGCTTCAGTAACGTTCGACCTATGCAAGCACTCTTCACAAAATCGAAGCTGTTAGTGTAATTTGACTGAGGGATTTGCATGTCACAGAATCGAACATATGACTTTAAACTCCATACGATCTACACAACTGAGCATGCGAAACAAACGCGCGAACCAGCACATTAAAAGACCGAGTTGTCTTACGATTTCTTGTTGGGAATTCTTACAAACAGGTTGTGAGAGATTAACTGTTAGTCTTCTTAATAAATTAGTAACTGACAACAACGCTAAACCAATCTTATGGATTCACTGATGGGAACGGGAAACTCCATAAACTTACGCATACACTAACGGGCGGAACACTGATGAGACGTTTGTTAGCCGTTAGTTAACAAAGTCGAATCAATCAGTGTGAGATAAACCCGCATTTAACTCAACTGAAGAGCCACCAAAAACTATAGGACCTTTGCTCAGTACGTCAGTCTGTTACATTGTAGATCCATCCATTTGGCCTAAAGTTTCCTATATTACAGCTATCAATTCCTCGACTTGGAAGGTAGAAACTGTCATTTCAGTGGACATGCCTGCTCGAATACTTATTTTTATGTGTTTGTATATATAGTGGATTAAATCCTTATCACGGTGGCAGGAAATAAAAACGTCGCGATCACATATGTTTACAGACAACTTGCGATGCGTCGTTCGTGGTTCCATCTATATAGTTTATATCCGGTGTAAATCTACAGGAATAAGTTTGAAGAGCAGAAGTGTGAACATGGGGGATCAGTACACAAGTGCAGATTTAGACAGCTTTAGCCAGATTTAATCCGGTGCAAATCCACACTGCAACCTACAGTATTTAATGTATAGGATCCCAACATGATTAAACGACGAGCAGACGAAGGATGTGCACTTAACTACGTCAAATCTGGAAAGTACATAGTACATAAGGTCAATAAACCCTGTATATTTTGAATGTTATGGCTGAAAATATGGTCTACACCGTTTTGACTGTACATCATGAATCAAGACTAAAATGGATGTATAAACGTGAATGTTGTAGCATTCTGTGTTTATTCTGATACAACTGTCATAAATGGTATTGGGAACATAATAACAAAAGCTATAACACTCGTTCTAAGACATTTTCAGTTGATCGCTTCCTACACTTCTTACACTCAGCATCATCGACTCTCTGACTCAGTCACTGGAAGCGGAACACTAACAACAGCACATTATTAAGCATTACTCAGCATAATGCCACATGTAAGTTTGTATGTTAATACAACGAATGAGCTCGTTGCAATGATGCCAGTTTGTCAGCGTGAGACCAGATGTAACTCAGAAGCAACATGTGTATCTCCTATTCTGAAATTTAGCATGTTCCTCTATTGCGTTGTTACTCACTGTCCTCCATAACAAATGCTCCCGACGTTCCTAGAAGCAATATCACTCATCTCGTGGTATCTCACACCGTAAACCAAATTAACCATCTCTTCTATCCCTATTTATTTCACAAAATAGAGTGATTAAATTAGTACTATAACATTGTTAGAATCAACCAAAACATCTACTGACTTACAGAAGTTACGACTGTGGGTGAAGTTGATCCAATAGAGGAAGTGGACGATGAAGATAATGAACAACTACTGGTGGCAGGAAACAACGCTGCCAGACTGCCGGGGATAGGTGCACATTTTTCCAAGTCATCCGTGAATGCGGTCTTGAACGCGTCGGTGCTAGTAGAATTATACACGTGGGAAAATGGGGGTGCACGTATCTGCAAGGAGTTGCCAGATGCGAAGGCTCCACTATTGCTATCTGGACCAGTTGCAGTGACCAAACCCACTCCGTTTGTCCCAATCTGATGAGCTGAACCGGTTCCACTGTGGTCACTATTACTGTTGTGGTTGTTGCCGACAGAAACGTAGGAGTAGGAACTGGTACCTGTCGCATCTCCAATCTCACTGAACAAGTTTGGTGTGGATGGCCGGTTCGGTAACGGGCTAGATGCGGACCCAGTGGAACCAGCTGACTCCCGATCATCGCAGACCAAATCTAGAGGCATTTTGCCCTTAAGGCAAGCTATGTAACGTGCGCAAAAGCTGTCACACAGTTCGTGAACCTGAAACAGGTAAACAGTATGAAATAAATCGATTTGAGGATAACCTTCAAATGAGTTGTTAGCAGTAGAAAAAAGTTAGCAATCTAAGATCCCGCGACCCTTAGTTGACGGTTTATTGTGTGGGAAATTACCACATACCGTTATGGTGTGTCTGAGTCTTCCTTCGAGTCCGTGCTACGGTTGGAAAATGTTCACAACTGGCCCTGAGTTTCGGTATGATATAGGCTGAGCTAAAAACTGATATGAGTTCACCATATGAAACGGTGACCTATCCGTCTCGTCCCAAAACTCGATCACATCGTACCGTTGAAAACTACATGATTATAGGTCTGACATCCAGGTTTATAAGAAAGCGCAACTTCATTTTTATAGAAAAGTAACACAACCAAACTGATTGCTTATTGACGAAACAAACAAATTATTTTACCCTTGTTCACTGTTTCGTTAACTTTGAGGATAGATCTCATTCACCAACGGTCATTATAAACGTCTTTTATTAGTTACTCAGGTTGCAGTACAGCTTACGCTTGTTGCTGTGTTGACTGTTGGAGCATGACATTGTGGTCACTATCTGACACTGACAGGTGTTCACGCATTTAGTATATTTCTCAAACCTACTTTGGTATGAATAAGTGTCATTATAATAAAGTAAACTTTACCGGTAATAAATTTGTAAAGAGAAGTCAGGATGGACTTTTTGTGAAACGTGATTGTCGAGTTGATTTCGCTGTATCACACCAGACATTGTGTTGGACAAAAGTGGACAGAGACGGTCAAAAGCACTCACCCAGCGCAAACTAGAGCTGAAACTGTGGACGGTTCTTATCTTCAAGTCGTTACTGCTTAACGTATATTTGTTCAAAATCAAATGATAGTTCGGTATTCACACAGGCTTGCATAAGCTTTTCCAATGGAAGGACATTGCAGCTGCCTTCGATGAACAGTACTATACAGATTTTTCTATACATCCTGTAGATAAGCTATGAGTTATGTTCTGCCGTGTTGTACCGTCGTGGCTTCGAAGACGACAATTCTATATGCGAATGTGTCTGTGGTTTCGTAGTCAGAAATTCTCTGGCAACAGTGATTCTACGGATTAATGAGAAGTGCTTAGGCACATTGAGCTGACAGAACATTGTCAAGACATAACTTGAACGCCTGCGTAAAACTGATTTGGTGAGTTGGGCACTGCCATCATGATGCGAATGTTTTGTGTCAACCCATACTAAAAGGATATGTGGTTTCTCAGAACGAAGCAGGTTTTCGGAGAACAAAACAACTTAACCTAAACAACATTTTCGAACGAGCCATCCACGCGGATCTCGATAACACAACACGTTTCCTTTATCACATATAAAGTGGCCAAATAAGACATGAGTGGAACTACACGGTTCAGTGACGAGGCCACAAAACTGAGGTGCCAAGCAACACTTATTGTTTCCATAGCATGACTATAATACTTTGCGTCAGAGTCCACAAATGACGCGATATATCTAAAACATGAAATGACATGCCTCAGATTATATGGGAAAATTGTTAGGCTTTGATCAGTCTCAGTGGTTCATGGATGCAGCTTTTTCTTACCCATTGGTTGTTGGAAAAATCATTGTGGTGGCATAGTGCGTTAGAGGAACATCGTATTTTTGCTTTGTCCATTTGCATTCACTGGCGTACGCTTGGTCTCAGTCCAGCATTGCCTTTCAAGCGCTGAAACGGCGTTGGCTATAGCTACATGGTCGTAGTCACTTACCTCAGTAAGTTGCACAAAGCATTATAAGTTTACACCTGTATTGATCGGGACGGTTAAAATAAATTATTGTTTGCTGCCTTTAAAATAACTTTCAACAGACCGTTTAATAACGCGAAATATATGCAGGATGACTGAAAGCGCTCCTGTTGGCTTTGAAAAAGTGCATCGTCGCAGAACGTGATTGTATCTGGATGTAGCGCGACACAGGTTAGAAGTTGGCCGATATAAAAAAAACATTAGACCTTCGTAGTCAATATACGTTATTTTAAATCTGTAACAATATAAGCGATCGCGTATGCTTTGTGCAACTGACTGCGCTCACAGACTACCACCATGTAGCTATAGCCAACGTCCGCTGAAACGGTTACAGAGACGTGTGATCGTCCAAGCTTTATCGATCGTAGGCCGTAAAGGCCTAATTATTGGACCTATGGTATCGAGCACGTCTACTAGAAATGTACATAGACCCCCCACCCACTCACAGCAAACTCATCCGGCCATGATTTCAGGGGTGTTGTGACTGTTCGTTCACCCGACTGGGTTAGGCGTCGTGCTCGTTCGGTAGGCCCTTTAGGCACCCGGACAAAGGTCCCGGAGACGGTATGTACTTGAAGTAACCTCATGTAGCTTGCATAGACCATAGTGTGATCAAGACAAATCAGTTGTCTCCGTGTCCGCGACCAGGTGACAACCCATATGTAGACGTAACCACCATCATCATATTGTAAGATATGTGAAAGATACCATGCTCATTGAGAATGTGAACGAATTTCGTCGGCCATTTTCGTCAAATCAACTTGCACAACATACATTGATGGCAGGTGGTACGGTAAAATAAGTGTGATCCCGTCTGAGTAAGTCAATTAGGAGTGCTAAACACGTGAAGAAAATACATGCACACAAACATGGTCCAGTCAGGACACCGGTTCACAGGGTTTGACAACTTGCGACAAGATATAAGTTAGAAAATGAGTCAGAGCGATTATGCGAGACTGATAGAAAATTATAGAAAATATAGACTGTATCCATCCGCATTAACAAGGGTGTGTGTATGTTTCACAACCATTATGATAGCCACCTTCTCTCAAGCACTTTTCGTGAGGTAGGTGACCGAACAGATACGAGCTTTTGCTCGAAACAAAAAGGGTCACCGATTTGAATCCTGTTCAAACGACCTCTAAGTTGGGAGTATAAAAGTGGATGAAAGAGGTCATGGATTCACGGTTTGGGGGTAAGCAGTATTGTATGTAATGTATACGTATATTGTACACTATTTTGTATACATTATATTCTCGACCGAATGGAAGATCAGGCGAACATCGTGGATTACATTCAGTTTGTCTGTCGTCGTTTACGCACAACTTTGGATGCGCTCGCTTACCTAGTTCATCCCATTCTCTCATCGCGTGATAGAAAATCAAGGGCCATTCGCATGTTACCTCAACTACAGCAATACCATTGAAAATGTTGACATAGCAATGCTACTTCAAGTTCTCAAAGAATCTGGAATTCCAACTACAACCGTCGAGGTTTTAAGTGATTACTTCACAAACTGAAGACATTTTACCCAGTTCGGTGGCCAAGCTTAATGGCTACTCGCCGCTTGCTGCAGGTGTTCTACAAGGCGCAATCCTGTCCTGTTTCCAATTTTCACCTTTTATTACATCAATGCCAGTAGACAATCACACATTTGCTGTAAAACATGCGGACAATACGATATTGGGCAACAAGCACCCAACTGTGGCCTCTTCTAAACAGTTTATCCAATCTAGGAGGTTCATTTGTCTCGTAGTTTGTCTCTTAACACATCTGGATGTGTTGATAGTCTGGTTTTGCTCACGAAGAGGAGCCAGCATAAAAAAGAACCCTTTGATGCCTACTGCACTCTACACAAATAACGAATCTTTGTCCCAAATTTTTTCTGTCAAATATGTGGGGATTACTTAAAGCCACAACATGACACGATCACTTCGTGTTATTGCTATTTCCACCAAAGTCCGGAGGCCATCCTTCTACGTCTGATTCTTAAGTTCCTTCTCCATTCTCCCTCACTTGATCAGTAGTTTCATTGCTGCTTGTGTTCTCCCCCACTGGATGTATTGCTCCCCTGCTGTTTTCCCTGGCTTGTTGTCAAACGACTTTGTACTTTTTGGAAGACCCCTAAAGCATCTGTCCCGTCGTAGTGGCATCCCCGTAAAAAAGTTCGTTGATTGCATTGTTTCTCATCATTTCAAAATGTACGAACCATGTACAACAATATCTTATTAAACACAATCTACAGCTCTTGTTCGGATCTATTCAAGTGTGTTTCCACGTATCCCATTAGATCCTTGTGTAAACATTTTTGCATGTTCGCGGTCTTATTACTTTTCCGTTATTCCCAATTTAGCTCGCTTTCCACACAAGGTGAACAGTCTCATTCTTGAATTAATCTCACAACTGAATCAGTCGACAGTTTTCACAACTGATTGTGGTTGAGAAAAATTTCTTTTACTTGTCCTTTGTGTTCCAAATCTGCACTAATAATTTTGTGACCTAGGCACTTAAATGTCTTGTAGTTCTAATGAGTAGTAGGGGATTTTGATTTTCATATAGATTGAACATCACCCACAATTGGTCGCAGCTGTCGCATTCCCATAGGCTTTCCAGTAGGCCTCATGAACAGCGTGTCGTCTGTGGTTCAAGTCCCGGCAGTGGCGGTGATGTGCATTACTGACGAGCTCTAATGACAGCGAAACTCGAGTCTATTGGTTCTTTTCGAAAGGGGTCGACTGAAAAGCCTATGGGAATGCGACAGCTACGATCAATCGTGGGTGATGTTCAATCTATATGAAAATCAAAATCCCCTACTACTCGTCAGTAATCAAATACCGTTCAACAAGTCGATGATTTCTGTGATTTCAACTTAGAGAGAAGTCTTAGTCCAGGGGTCATCGATTATAGTTAACAGACAATAACTGCGTCTCCTCTCGAGGCGACCAGGCAACTTGATCATTACTCACAAGCAAAAGTGGTTGAGCGTTCACATATGATAATTCGGTCGTGCCTACTGTGAGGTCAATGGCGTCACCGTATTGGTCAACACGGTTGCCTCATGAATAGCGTGTCCGTGGTTCAAGTCCCGGCAGTGACGATGATATGTCTTGTATTTGTTGGAGATGTGCGTATGTGAAAAAGCCAAAAATCTACCTCTCGAGATGCATAAGTCACCTTACTAAATAGGGCTGACTTAACTTGACTTCTGCGTTGTATGTTCTTGTAGTTATAGTCAACAAAAAATGTAAGTCCAAAACGAACTTTGTCCATCCACGCTAACGAGTGCGAAGGAATCACAAAACAGCACATTACATTATCCAATTGGGAAGATTGGATGTCCGGATCTAGCAAACACATGATAGTGTGGTAGGCCTGGAGAGAGTGTAATACATTTCGGATCGGGTGACAGTAAAGTGATACGAGCTGTCCCGTCTACTCTTATGCCCAATTGTACGCCATAACTAACAAGTTTGGGTATGCAGTAATGTTTGATAGATTGGACACATGAAGCAGTAAAACTAGCTGACACGTGCAGCAGTGTGTTGATTTATAAATGTGTCTTTTTTATGCAGAATACCAACATTCGCTTGTGAATGGCTACTGTTATGTGTAAGTGATGAATCCATCGATTTCTGTTATGTAACCGAACCATCATGTATACTTTAGGTTATATTAAGTTCGGTACACACACAGGCGTCGATCAACTGATGACTCTGGTTGTTTATAGCGAGTCGAGTCATTTGTTAATGGGGTAATGCCTTAGGCCTCAGCAGCACTCGGACAGTGCCATTCGCAGTGTTTTGTATATTAACAATATTTGAACATGATACTGTTTATACCATCTCTATCAAGGGTTGACATAACCTAACAGCACTTTCCGTTAGCATACCAACAGAAGATCATTCAGTGATGAGGTAGTCAATACCCAACTTTTTTGTTCGTAGCAGACAGCTGACACCATTTTTCAGTCCTGTGGTGACAGACTACAGAACGAATTCTACGGCATTGCCAAGTCCTTTTTGGTCGCGTTACCGTTATCGCATTTATCCAAAAATTGTGTGCCAGTCATAAAATAAACCGAATCTGGGTTGTATTGTGCCCTGCCTGGTCAATGACTTGCTTGAGCACTTGTAGGTCAACGCATCAAATTGGCTTTGTGTGGTTATTTCCGTCTGACAGTTGATACGTCGTTCGAACCCTGCCCGAGTGTAAGAGACGACCGACTATATTCATTTCCGCCTCGATCGCATCATGCGGAGCCCGTAAATTGCGAAGGTTATACCGAGTGCGTGTGGGGGATATGGGCGCACAGTTGTCAGTTTGGTTGTCTGGTCATGATGTAAAACCGAAACGTCCTAGAAATGCCCCACAACAACATACACACAAGCAGATCCACTCACTCACTACCTGGATGCCTACTGGAACGCACCACGTATAGCACGATAGAAATGCATTCATAAGCTGCTTTTGTGTGAGGTTGGACCGTTCCAACTTTAGAAGCAACTGTCAGTGCGGCAAGCATTGCATGCATTCGCCTTTCCTACTGAGTTTTACGTTAGGGTGCCGAAAACCTGTCAAACTGTCAAACGGCTTGTGTACAGGTCTGCGTGTGTGTCGACAGACAAAATCCGAATGCATCGATCCGCACGTTTCGCGTGAGGTCTACTGGTCTGGTGGAGGAGAACAGGGGGATTGACGCCACTCGACGGGGTGTAACGGTGCATTTCTGTCACTGTCACCGACGTCGTCGGCATAACGATGCGTAGTCGAACGATTTGGTACGCGTGCCTTACGCACACTCCAGCAGGCAAGTTCGACGGCCTGTGAGGACAACTGCTGCCAGCATTCAAAATTCTGCGAGCAACTTGTCGAAACTGTAATTATTGCGACCGTCTCTCTTCTTTTCACCACCACCGCCAACGACAACGACAACATGAGGAATTCCCGTTAATTCCGCTGTTCGGTTTAGTGTTTGCAGGATGCCGTAGTTGAAACTGACGCGGCAACACTGGCATGACATCGAGCATGATGCCGTATAGGTCGACAAAGAGAGAGAGAGAGAGAATCACCTCCCAAGCCAATATGGTCAGGAAACAGGGTCTGCAATTGACACACTGTGGCATGTTCATGTTGTCTTCCTGGGATGACCCAACCGAAACTGATGAGTGGGCAACACGCGTGCGTACACTGGTCGTATATCTGGGCGCATAGTGAATGTCACATAACGTACACCGGGTACCATAGCATGCACCCATGTCTACAAACACACAAAGCTCCATGTAGAAGATTGCTGCAAATCGTACATACCACGTGTGAATGAATGATCGGGAATTTTTAAAGTGACAAACAAGATAGCAGCCATCATTCTGTGTGTCCGATACTGTTTTCACACTTTCTTGTTAAACGGTGATTTATCGACTGAGATTAGGGAGATGTGTGTGTTTGTGTGTTGAACGGCTGTGAAATAGGCACTGACTGATTTTGTGGTTGTGGTTCCATCTTAGACTACCCAACTCAGAAATATGTGAGTTTTCATTGAGATCAAATCTGTAACAGAAACTGCACGTAATGATGTTACGTGAATTCTTCTAAATGATCCACAGAGATACTTTTGGTAGTGGAATGTGTCATCTTTAGTCTTTGCTTATAATGTAGTCCCGCAAAGACTTATGGATCTCATCGGTCCTGTTGATTCCTCAGGATTTCTATTTCAACAGGCCCCTTTGAGATATATTATCGTACCAGATGAATATTACACCAACTGCTATAAACTACTGTCTTTCGTCCCTGAGCGTAACTAGTGGTTTTTTCACAATACACTGCTGTAAAATAACTCCCTATACTGTTGATTGTTTTACGCTGAGTCATTTTCCCAATCCACCCTGATAACCGCCTTCTCCAGTTTGATTTGTGCTAGAGGTATTTTGTTTCAATCATCCTCGAGTGAATCTGTTAGTTGGGACAAATGGCCAAACTTCTACTGTTGGTAGACCGTTTGACACATCCAAGCCGGACATATTCCGTTGAGTATAAATCTGACGAGCATAGTGATATGGACAACGCGTGTGAGTTAGTTGAAATGTCGACATTACTCACATGCTAGTGTGGCTGAGCGTTTGCATATCGTAATTCAGTCGTTCGCAATGTGATGTCAGTGGCATAGTGATCAACAAGATTGCTCCACAAAAGTGTGACTGGCGGGTATTTCACGATTGTGCTGTACTGACAAGCCCTAACAGGAGAAAAACTCATGTATGGTGTTTCATTTCGAGACTGACTGCCTGGAGAGCATATGGGACTATGGAGGCTCCGAACAACTGAGCGGCGTCGAACCTTTATTATTATTATTATTATTATTATTATTATTATTATTATTATTATTATTATTATTATTATTATTATTATTATTATTATTATTATTATTAAAAATCCCTCTCCGTTTATTGTCAACAGAGAAGTCTGTTCCAGTAAGCAGTTGACTGACTTCAGTTTTGTGTTGAAAGAAGTTAATTTTCTGACATGTGACCTTCACCTGGACTCGAATTGAATAGAGAAGGAACATCAGTCTCTAGTGACTGATCCATATACTCGAAAATATCATAGTGCTGGTATGCTGTTTCATACAGTCTTTTGTTAATAGGCACTGTCCGAAAGGTAGCAGAGAATTATTGCTATGTTTGACCTAAGATCTGTACATCTGTTCCCATTGAGGATCTAAGTTCGAACGTTGACAGGCTGTAATATGGTCTGTTCAAATATGAGTTCTCAGTTATCAGTTGCACGCCTTGTTTCTTACGGTCAAGTTACATACCAATAAAAACAGTCGGCAAACGGTCCAACAACCGAAAGCTGATATAAATATCCCGAAAACGATTATGGACTCACGGTGCGTCAGTGTAAGGGGTTAAATTGTGTTAGTATGTGCATGCTTGTTTTGCAGAAAGCAGTCCACATCATTAAAGTTAATCAGTTCACTCAATTTAGGTGACATACCTTTTCAATCTCCAGCAGGTGGAATCGAAGTACATGAATGGCTTGTATGACCTAATAAAAGAAAAGCATACGAACGGTCAGATGTCATGTGCACAATGAACATATTATCTAGCCTAGTTGGGGACAAAAACGGTCAATCGTGACAAGAGAACATTCAATGGGAAAACTGATTAATTAGTTAGTGATTGGGAAGTTAGTGCTCAACAGAGTTGGGATCGATTTGGTGAGTTGACGCCTATAATCAATAAATTTCACAAGAGATTAACCATTAATCCCTTACCTCCACAGAACAATCTTCCTCCAGGTCTAATTTCGAACATTTTCAGCTTCTCATCAATACACCGATAGAACAAAATATGCAACGTTGGCCTAAGATACAAGGCGGATGAAAAAACTTGCTCCCTCTTGTGTCTTACATTCGTCAAAATGATTGGGAAATATACGGTTTTTCAGGTCGACCTAGTTAACTCTATCCTTGTTCGATGTAAATGTATGAATAGTTTGACGGCACATTTAATGGAGTTTGGTGTAAGATTATTAAGAATGGTTGGGAGGGTGTTCATTGTTTTTGGGCCTTCCAAACAATCCCCACGACTTACTAAATTGGCGACAAGTACGTCTTCGCTCAGAAGTGTCTGGGTGTGTACAGGACAGACGATGGATTAGCTGTCCAGTACATCACCTCTTATTCTCTTACGTTCATCTTCTCTCTTAACTGTTCCTTCTGTCTCTGTCTGCTTTAAATAGATAACTTCACGTTTTTCTTCTCTTTTGTTTGAACCATTGAGACATTTTCCACTGAATATTGGATTTTTGGTTCCACATCAGCCAACTGAATAATCTCTTCCGAACTGAACTTTTCAGCACGTTGAAATCATCGGAGGAAGATAAATCTCTTCATCCAGACATATTGTCCGCTGCACCTTCCACCGTGTTCTCCCTCTTAATGCGTACCATGCCTTCAATATTGGTTCTAACTATTTACTAGTAATATCCACGAACAAGAAACGTATACCACATTTTCCAGCTTGACTCAAATTCAGAGATCATTTCTACGATTGATTAACTCCTAAATTACAGTCGAAACAATGAACGTGAAACTTAAGCATATGTACGGTTGGGTTCGAAATGAAGAACAAGGGATATGAGAAGGTGCACAACAAGGGTTTATTCATACTAGAAGTTCCCCACCCTTCCGCATTCCCAACATGTTTGAGGATTAGATAAATTTTCTGAATCACTCTAGATAAAAGTTTCTTGTTCGAGTCCTATGCAACCAATTGTTTAAAACTAGTTCATTCTGACTAACAACAAAATCAAGACAGCAATCGTGCATTTTACAAGTCGTGACCAAGACTAGTCATCGTTAACCTGTAGTGAGATGGTATTGCCCTGTTGACCTGGGCAGACTTACTTCACAGTGTTAACGGTTTCACAAGTAAGATATAACTGAGTTAGTAAAATGAAATATTATGATAACGGATGAGTGGGCCGCCTTCTTACTTAACATAATTTGGACACCCCACACTGACTCTTATGAAGGAAAAACTGAATGGTTGCTGTATCACCTCCTAAGACGATACGGCAGAGTTTACATTATTCATGGGCAGCTAGGAGCTCGGTGTTTAAAAGTTCTACCTCAGGTTCACTTGAAATAAAGTCACTGGTGCAGCAGCCAGTACAATCTCCCTACAAACGAGTGTAGAAATTACCTGAACGCGGAAACTGAGGGATAATAGTACTGTTCAGCTCAGAAGAAAATGATGTCTTTTTGTACAAAAAAGCAAGACATGTTGTTTGTTAACCCAAACAGTTCATTCAGAAGTGTCTGAATAACTTTACGCAAGGGTGTGCCTAATGATGTCAAGGTATGGGAGAGTCTTGAACAAAAATGAGCGAAAAGATATCTTCTCCCAAACAAATGGGTCAGAGTTTTTTGCTTTGGAATATGGGACACCAATTCGTCAACGGATTTTCATTTTTAGGTTACCGAAAATCAAACGCATGAGATTACAAATCTTATTTTACTGGATATAAGTTGATGTTAAAATGTTTTTATCTTATAGTGGATGAAACAAGACAACTCTATCTACTGTAGAGACCAGACGGTGTTTCACCAGTTCTTATGTCTGTATGACAAGTGATCCCTTTAATAGTTATGCACCTGGTGATTACATGCATACTAACCCTAAGGGTGGGAAAGTATTGATCAACAGATTTTGTGAGGCTGTTGGTCGGATTTAGTAGAAATATATACAACACCTCCTTCTTGGCTTTCTGTGAACCGGGAGGACTGGTACGAACAATTCATGATAATAGTATATTGTGAACCACACCCTATGTCCAGTCTTATCCTCTTCAGGTTGATCTATTTGGGACGAAGCTCAAAACTGGAAACTTTGTATTCAGTACTGAAGCATTCATCTACCGAACCATCGGTTTCATGAACAAAGTAAGGCAAACAACAAACCGAGAGTTTACTCTGTTGGATCCGGGTTAGTGACGCAGATCTTGCTTTTGATTGACAGAATATGTCTGTGCGTTTGACCACATATTAGACATAACTAATGCTAGCGTAATCAAGCCCATTGGTTCTGATCACTGTTCCATTTGATTGCTGACTTACTGATCGCATTAGCCTCTATAATTTTAATACTGATTGACATGTAAGTACTTGTGTCGCCAGTATGCTAATTGCCTATTATAGGATAGGTCTGAAAGCCAGGCAGTCGAGCACACAATACGTAGCTGTCTCGGTGTTTTACCCATTATGAACGGGCTGTGATGAAAGCGAATTTCCAGCCTTTCGCTTCCAACAGAAGTTAAGCTGAATGTAGTACTATATTGTAAAGAAAATTACAGTCAGTTCCGTATTGTCCTCTATCCATGTTAATCCTTTAAATAACTGTTCATTATATGCGGACGATATAATTTTAAACATCAAGGATCTTACGGTTTTCGTCCAACTTAGAGAGGGTTGTCTGAACCACTAGGATTGATACGCCTTTCTTGTTTTCAGCTCAGCGCCTACGTATATAGAGATAGTTTATTACCACGTATTAAAACTAATCAGTATAAAAAGTTTCGCATAGTTCTCCAAATAGACAATGAACCTTTACTTCGACTTTCTTCTGTTAAGTATCAACATGTTACGCCGGATGAATACACAGTGTGTTTTCTTAATGAAAATAACGTTTCATCAGAACTGGAAACGATTCTTCCAGGACTGATGTCTCCTCAGTAGTTGTGCCTGTCACCTGTGTACTCACCGTAATCACTTGAAACGTTACAGTAGGGATTTCCTGAATGTCATATCGAGTTTATCACTTCCAATCACCTTATAACGTTTGATAAATAAGAAATCACAAATTTATCACAACTAGTAAGTGCTTCTACATCATCCAATAAGTAAACGCACTATTTCATTAGCCTCTCCTTTCTACTATTCGCCTTATACTGTTATTCAGTCCTTGGATCCACTCCTTCACCAACTCAATACTGGTGTGATGGAATCAACTACTGGAATGAATCCATGGTTGCTTTTTTATAGTTAAGTTTGCGTTTAGATGTTCGCTGACTTGACTGCTGATCATACAGTGTGAAATAAACGCACCAAATCGACCATCCTTCATTTGCTAAGAAGATGAGCTTGATAAGTGCTGAAAAAGCAAAATAAGGAACTTGTCGTAAACATCATCTCACTTAACCACCTAACCCGATGATCAAATATCCACGACGCGTAGCCAGTGCTTGCGGTGCAGGAATCCAAAAATCCATTTATGCATAAATTTAGCCACGTTTATAAGGCCGAGTTAAATGATACACTCACAACAAAAAGACTAAATACCTGTAGCACATTAATGTCCATGATTTACTTTAAACATCGTGCACATTTGCAGGGTCTATCTGGTCAGTGTAATCAGGTGATCGCATTAGCAAACCGATTTCCTATGTTTAACTGGTTTTAACTGTCCCACCACAGGTCTACAACCAAGTTCACATCTGCGCAGGTTAAAGGTTGCGATTCTGATGTCAAGTAGGAGTTTATCAAACAAATTTCAAGGATCGTCTATCACATACAGTCGGTTGTCTAGGGCAATGAGGGCAGTTAAATAAAAACATCAAAAACTACTCATCCAATACATCTTACCAAAAGATTCATTTCTTGGTCTGAAGTGAACATAGGCCGATTTGAAGAAGTCATCTGGTATGTCGTTGTTCACATGCACATTCGAATGGGATAAATAAAATTTTCGAACGTCCACGGAGAACGAGGGTTGGCGCAGGAGGAAAAAAGAAATGACAGAAGGGGAAATGAGAAAAGTTCCCGTTTCGGAAGATAAATATAAAGGCGGTTGATCCAACTATTTCCCCGTAGTGGACATGAAACGATCACGACACCACCATAACGTTTGAATAGATCATAAGTACATATGGCTCTCAAAACATGTAACTAAATTATCAGGAACAATAACGGATCCCACCGAAAGTAAAAGTAGACAAAATGGAAGTCAACAAAAACCCATTGTTGCACACTTTGAAATCCAGGTCAGTGAGGTAGGAATGTTTGTTTTAGGGGAAGTCATATCGCCTCATAAACTTCACGAACGTCAAGGGTCAATTGAAACAAAACAGCTTTAGGTAAACTGAAGTCACACTAGTGATGTAGACGTATCGAGTGAAATAGTTTTCTCAGGAAAATATTACCATTACAACAGATATTTCATCAATCGTACAACTGAATGCAAACCAAGCTCTCGTGGCAGCTCGGTTTTCAGCATGGGAAAATGAATTCGTTTGGAATTGCAGTGGAAAGGTGATTACAAGTGACAAATTAGACTGAAACTTAAGTTGACCAAGTGCTCGCTGAGAATGCGTTCAAACAGGTCAATCAAACAAACTTGGTAGTTTAAGTTATCCGAAAGAAAGAACTCGTATGAAATTTGGGCAGCATTATAAACTCTCAACGTACTGCTTTCAACGAAGAGATGACTAGTAACGATGATGGTGGTGAGTATACGAAACATGCTGGAATGTGTTGAGGTCAACGTAATTGAAAGTAAGAGCATCACGAATGAGCCAAGTTAACAACACTTCAGCGAAGACTATATACGTACAATGTTTAACCTAACAACTAAGGTACAACCGACCATTTCTGTCCTGCATTAGATGAGCGAACATAGAACTGGGATGTACTATGGGCTAAATTTGTTCGATAGGTATCTACAGACTTTGATAGCTTAGTCGATTCACAAGTTATTTTGTCTAGAACAATAGTTTGCCATTTTTGGCTGAATATCACAAAAGAAGATGGCTCTTGAATAGTCTACACCAGCGGTACTAATAATTACAAATTAACAACCGTGAGACAGTACGAGAAGATCGCCTTACATAGTTGAGCATCGCTAGCTGCAATACTTGGAAGCACAATCTTTATTCAAGGTATTGATTCCATTAGCTCCGCTTACAGTAAATTCATCTTGAGATTTTATGACGATCATCTAGAAGCGAATGGAAATGAGTTGAATTTTAAATGGTCGTTGGTGCCGAAGTTAGTAGCATTCAGCTGCGTGAACAATGAATTTTACCCTCAAAAGCGGTTCATTTCGCTATTGAACGACGAGCCCACAATCAATGGAAATCACGACTATCACCATAAAATCAAGGCTTTCTATACTGATCATTTTTCTTAAACTAACGTAAGTTACTGTCTACCTAGTGCTGTAGTTGGCCTGATGATCAAACGTAGAAAACATCGCTTGTTAACTATTGTATTGTTCTTATGGGTTTAAAGAATAATATCCAACTTAAGAAACCTTAACACCTGCGTGACTTCTGATTATCCTAACAAATCGGGAGTGAACAAAGATTCGAACATAGATTGCTAACAGAAAGAGAAATTACCATCCGGATATAATTAATGAGATAAGTAGCACATCAGCCTACCTCGAATAATCTGTGTCTTCAAAGATTACTTCTGCAGGTTAATTCACAAATGTATTCGTTCTGTCGACTGAGGCGTGGACTCCTCTTTGTTGTGCACATCAGAATAAGTTGAGGAATGAAAACTTAGCATAAGTGGTCTGTATTCCTCAATCCTACCAATGTCTGATGTAGTGAAGTAGCTGTCTGATTTTCATACGTACTTACTTGCTCAATTCTCGGAGGAGTCCTGATTAAGTTTTGGAATGAAAGAAGATCCTTAGGAAATTCATTGACAAAAGCCTGCATCAACACGTGGTTTGTAATAGCTGGACAAACGGTGATTGATTACTCTTGAGGGTAGGGATTTTCGTCAGATGGGTATAAATGAGGAAATAAGTAATTCGATGACTGGCACAAGTCCACCCAACTGGTTATCTTGTTGTCCAGGGACGTTACTGTATGGTTATACGTTATAGGATTTGTCGCATGTAGTTTTATACTATATACATATATGTATACGACAGTTCAGGCAGAAATAGCTGACAGCATTAATATGATAAATGAACGTCAGTTTCCATAGAGTGCTTCATCTTATCGTCGATTAAGCATCTCATTAACACGTCGTATCGTACTTTGCTTGTTAGATTAAGTGACCGACACAGTGTTGCAGTTAGTTCTTCAGTCCTCCTGTAATCTAGTGAAACAATCCAGATTGTTTTCCATGGGGCTTAGGTTTGATGGGTACCCTATTGTATAGAGAAGCAGATTCCTTGTTTCTCTTCTAGGAGTTTTAATGTATCACTGTTGGCGGTAGTGTCCTTGGGTGACACTTATGTAGGCAATAATTAACTTACATGCCTCTTTTAGACCCAGCGCTCCCCAAATTTTTGTCACTCTTGTCCAATAAACCTGTTGACGGATGATTAGCTTTTGTTTTTCAATACAAGAACCTTCAACCCTAATAATGAGAAGTGAACCTTAACTCCTATGACTAAACAGTCTGGGTCTGCAGGCGGTTACGTCTTCTGTAGCCCTCAATGGCCTGATTTGACCTTCCCTTCACTTGATACGACCCCCCAGACATCGTCGCGGTACGTGTAATGAAGTTGAAACTTGTCATGTCCGATCCAGCCTACGTCCGGTTGAATTGTCTATCTTTGTTCGAAGATAAAATCGGTCTTTTTTTACGAACGTACTTTCAGGAACCTGTACGTGGTACTTTATTTACCGGATCATTTATTCTGTCCAGCAATGTTTAAAGCAAGTGAAACTGAGCACCTGTATTGTTCTAAACTTCATATCACAAATGATTTTTCAAACTGATTCCGTTCAGTCATCACTGGCTCTGACACGTGAATGCTGAGTTATTTGACTCCCAGTAGTCGGAAACAACTACCTTCGTATAGCGTCCATTCTTTTAGTATATGTCTTCCGACCCTTTCCTGGAATCTTGGCATTTTTCTTGGACATTATTTCGGTTTTATATGCTAGAAACTGATCATTTCTGATGTCTATGTACTTCCAAAGGTATAAGTTCACTAATCGCGTTTCTCAAAACAATGATAGATTGAATGTCATTTTGTGTATTCATACTTTATCAATAAGTGAAGAGGGGACACACAACTTACCACCATCATTCGTGCGTCATCTGCTTGTGCATTTCACGTTAATATATATCATGTAGGGCTAACATCTACAAGTTGACGTGGTCAGTAACCAATAGACCCTCAAGTGACGACAGATACTACAACAAAGTTAATGCTTTATTCCTAGATATCATTGATTCATTCCTCACTCACCCATGTATCCACTTCTCATAGCACGCACATGCTGTCAGCGCTAAAGATTGGCGCTGTAGAGATGATCAACTGTGACGCACACACAAAAGGGATAGAAATGGGTGGAGTAGTAGTTGTGCCCCAACAATAAATCCTATTGTATTGGTTAATTCAGGAGGGTGTGAGAATCCGGACTAACTGTACCAGCAATGGATCGAACAAAGGTGAAATCTTTTAATACGCCTAGAAGACATCTATCCATGGTCTAGGTTATGTGTCTTGTTGACAGGTTAGACTATGTACAGCACCAGAACTCAAATAACTACTTGCGGAAATAGGGATTTTGCCAAAGAAACAAATCGTCTGGTATTACACGCCTAGCTTTTACTTCAAGGACAGTGGAACGTAAACCTTGGTAACTCGTCTTAGATCTACACAGACTAGTTCAGTTTCCGAGTGTTGGTGTGCTTCTTGTAAAATTATTCAATTAACTACCGTGTCTCTCACAGTGCTTCCGATGAGAGTCTGATTTCATCACGATGCCAAAGGTTCCTGCTTCTGAATTCTGCATAACGGGGTTCCAATATACGAAGTGACAAGTTGGCCATGTATCTTCTAATCCGAGGCTGGTGACGCGTTGGTAATTATGGTGATCACCCTTATACACAGGACAGAGTTCAAGTCCTGATCGTGGCAAGGAGACACATTAAAGTCCATCCGTTACTGTAAACTGACTGAGCAATACGTAGAGTGGTAAGACGTTTTTGGTGCGCTACTCGTAGACACTCGTAGACTAGCGAACAGCTATTTACCATCCACTCCATGATACACAGCAATAGTCTTGTGAAACCGGACGAGATTATCGTTTGTAACCACATGGTAATTAGCTCCATCAGTGTCAGATTTACTTGCCTTTTCTTGGAGGCGAAGAAGGTGATGTTTTGCCGGAAGTCCCTTAATCACGGTCGACTCATTCACCTTCAGCCTAACTTCCTATGTTTGGAAGCATAGGTTCGCTCTGAAATGAAGACTTCGACTTCGGCGCGGAATTATTAATCAATTTCAGAAAACTGGAGCTTCCACGTGCGTGCCTGACGTACTTTTAAGAGGTAAGTATAGCTGACACAAGAAAAGGGCAGTCGCGTGTGCACATACGCACAAGTGAACACGAGCTTGTTGAACTCACGGAGTGCTTTGACAGGTCGACAGGAACGACTGATTGTTAGCGCCCAGTCAGTTAAGCAGGCAGGCACGCAAACGAACAGCAAGTCAGTATTCTGACTCATTCTAAATAGGGCATTAGGGTAGACAATCATGCAAGTCGTTTAGTTCCGGTAATTAATGACATGTCACCGACTGAACTGTGTACTGTGAGACTATCGCGGTGCTGTCAAACTGGAACAACTTGATTTACCCACGTAAATAACCTTGGAAATGGACCAGGCGGTCATACAGTCAATGGGATTAAAAACAGTCGAGAGAACTGTCCTCAAGTGCGATAAGTTAACAGATCCGAGCACGCATTTCAGGCAATGGATTCGCCTCAGACTGTCTTGGCTGAGAGCATTCAGGACAAAGACAAAAAACATTGATCAGAACATTAGGGTACATCAGTCGTTGTGATCGCTGTTATATATATATATATATATATATATATATATAGTTCGTACACCAGCGCCACTATTAAGAGCGCTAACTGGAACTGTCCAGAAATTCACATTACTTAAAGTCCTTGGTAGTATTGCAATTTTATTTGGTATGGTGAGATCATATTTGTAAATTTCAAACTCTCCTCTACCGAGTTTAACAAAATTGTCCGATAATGGCTTCATTATAAACACTGTTGATACCTGTTTAGGGGGAGTTAAGCTGGTTAGAGTAAAATCATGTTAGCCGTGGTTCGACCATTTCGACCTCAACTGTAAGTATCCACTGCAACTGTAACCGACAAACAGACGGACGAATTGATAAACATTATATCTTTCGGAATGGCATTTACAAAAATTGTCAGTCATATTTGATAAATGGTTACTTGGTGATTAACTGCGAATTCTCTAGATGTCTGTGTTAACTGGATTAACGATTTTTGTCTGATGTAGCTGGTCGCCCGAAATACGATTGACTGCAATTTTTTACCTTGAAAAATAGCAACAAATTGCACGATAGAAGAGTGTCAGATTTAAGTTAAATGTCTGCCATCCTAACTCGAACCTAATGCGGAGTTCTAAGTGGAACACTCGGAGTTGAAGATAAGATCAAACAGCTCACACAAATGAGCAGGCCTCCCTCCCTCTTCTGTTACATGAATCGTCGGCTTCCGTTAGGCGTTAGCTTCATGCGGGGCACATCCAACCTGATACATCCTCTTCGTTGAGCCGTTTCCTAGCTGTAGCGGTAAATCCGATAGACATAATGCATTGATTTTTACCGTTCCGCTTCTGTTCACTCGCATTCTTCTATTCCTCTCCCGCTCCCTGTCATCAACCAACCACCCGTCTCGGCAAGTTGACATTTCCGCAGTATCGCAAGTTGATCTACACTAGCAAGTCTCTTCCGTACTCTGCTTTTCGAGATGAGACTTATCAGGACCTTGAGTTGGAGCAGTATTAGCAGCAAAAACCCGCATTTCCTCCCACGATATGTGTGTGTTTGTGTACACGCATGTGTGTAACTCTCCACCTAAATTAATCACAGACAAGGCGCAGGCTCAAGCTGTAAGAAATCGCATTTCACGGTCTACTAATTGCTCGTCCGACTCAACTCTCCTATTACCGATACCTTGATAAATCATATGAATGGTTATTTGGACAAGCTGTATATAGTAGCTTTTATTTCTCTACTTCACAAACCTCCTGTCCGCACTCGTACATGCACATAAATTGTTTTGAGAGGGAGAAATAAATACATCTGATGGCGACAGATCAGTGGGAAAATGGTTATGGTGAGGTTCCGATGATAATCGATCGAAGTTGCATACTGACTATTGGCCTAAATGTCCACCAGGTGACTGACAGAACTCAACTCACTCCTGACTACCAAACAAGCACGCGGCTCAATACAATGCAGAGACAGTAAATTACCACGACCTTCAATAGAAAATCGGCCTAAGCATTTGCATTGAAGGGTCATGCGAGTTCCTTAGCAAGTTCATAGCTCCTGAGTTCATTGCGTAGTTTGTGAACCGGTTTAGTGCTACCAACTAGCTTTCTCACTATAGCAGACGACAGCTTCCGATGCTGGTTGATACTCACCAGTTAGGTTATGTATTTTATCAGAAGTTAAACTGTTGCCGTAGTTTAGTTAACTGTCAACATTTAAGGAACGATCAGTTGCTGTAGAACGTTGTGAACGTGTCGTTTTGTATTGTGCCTAAGTGAGTAGCTCATTTCCCTGTCAAATGTAACAGTTTACATTATAAACTGACTTGAATACCGTCCATGTTCAGTGGCCGATGTCTCAGTCTTCATCGGTGCCACTTGGAATGTAGCTTTCGTGGAGAGTGGCGAATACAACATTGTCCTATAATGATGTGTGAATGAATGTGGTGAGTAGAGATTGCTAAGTTAGTTAACAATTATGAAACACCCGTAATTAAATAATTGATGCATCCCACGTCTTATTGTTCGACAAAAATGCTTAAGAAAACTTTGGGGAAATATGATGAACGAAGATTTCTCAATATGTTTCGAATACAAAACAGGAACTTATCAAAAGTGAAGTGAATATCGAAATCTCAAAAATGCTGTAATTACTCAACCACGTTTCAACAAAAACTGATAGAACCTGATGTACTTACCGTTAATGACTGAATCACGTGTGTAACACACGTATCCGTCATGACTGTTTAAAAAATACCATATTCACCCAGGCAAAAACGAGACTTAATTGGTTCCTCACCTGAATATTATATTGACAAAGACTATGACTATTGGAAGACCCTGCTGTCTCCTGAGACAAAAAATGAATTTGTAATATTAAATGGAAGTAAACGCTTGCTTCTTGCATCAACATAAAAAGAAATACATTTCAGCTGTTGTTGCTCCGTTGTAGAATGCAAGCCTCATGTTTCGACAATATGTGGTTTCACTGAATGTTTCTCACTGCTCTCAGTAGTGGTTTACATAACAAGATTTCACGTGTTCAGATTGATCTGTATGCAATCGTCACTTACCTGTCATGATTAACTTATGGCTTATGTATAAAATAAACAAAAATGTCAAAAAAGGGAGGGGTTCAGCGGCAAACTTCTATAAAAGTGGCACTAAAGGTAGATTTTCAAAATTCTTAACGACAAGCACACAGAAAAACAATGAAATGTATACTTTAGATTAACACTCACGAATTCTGGTTTAGAATATTGGTGTTCCAAGGGGTCCTCTATCTATTTCATATATATTCTGACGTGTTCTCAATACATCCATAATAAAGACGTTTAGACAAATTATTGAAAAATACTTCGACTGTCAGCATTTAGCCTCAGTAACCAATAATGAAGTGGCGCGCACGAGTTTCGATCTTTTTGAGTACGATCAGTACTACACACTCCAGAAACCATAACTTGGGGCCTAGTGTCACAATGATACCTGATCCGATTATCTTCGAGATCAGGTGGTCATGCTAAATGCGGTTACAAAAAAGAGTAGTTTCTCTACTCAGCAACTACTCTGTTACACCCCACAAGGGGATGGAGAAAAGTCACCTGCAATTGGTCTACAGATGGTCAACCGTCCCCCACTACTACCAGAAGGGTAGGAAAAAGCTATGCAAGCACATGGTCCTAATAATTACGACATGGTGGTGGTCAGCTGTTTCGAGCTTGTTGGATCACATCAGCATCACGCACGTCAGGGAAGCAAACCTGTTAAGTGGTATCAGAATAGCAGCTCACCAACGTATCCACTATAGCGTTTGTTTGTAAAACCTCATTCAGCCCCTTCTGCGGCCGCAGTAGATGCATACTCGTTTGCAGGGTAAACAAAATTGGCCGGTTGACCGTAGTCTATAAGAAAAAGGAATACCAACCGCTATGGAAGGTAGGATCTAGTCTACCCGTATGTTCTAAGCACTTGCAATGAAATGTATCTGACTGTTCTTTGAACAACTGGGTTTAATTATGCATATAATCAACCACCATTTGTTATATTGCGTACTTCTTTGGTGAAAATACTGATATCCTCCTGAAATGAATCTGATGAACAAATATCACCAGTAGTTCGACAATGTTCATCATGTGGCGTACACGTGGCCAGTTCACATTTTTCGAAAATGAGCGCCAACAGCGGGAACAACGGGTGACTAGATTGGGAGAAGGGAAAGCGGAAAGGGAAATCAAAACGGACTGACCACACGAAATTCTACTACGCTGCATCAGCTGACCAACGGGAATGCAATTAAGTAAGGTAGAAGTGAGTTGGCAATGATCTAACTCAATTTACCAGAGTGAGCAATTTGATAAAAAATTGGACTATATTGGATAACTGATCAAAAGAGTGTGATAGAAAATAGGAAGTTAGGATTATGTCTGAGTGACTGCCACCCTGACTTTGGTAACTTGACAACCATACAACAAGCTTACAAAATTCACTGAAATCTTAACGTATAGCTAGTTCTACAACAAACCTACTGATCACTAAGCCCGGTTAACGTTGTGTTGATTTCCCTTAACGAATGTTGTGCGATACAGTGATAGCGTTAAGCACTGAAGACCAAGAAGACGATAAACTGAAAATATTTCTGTGTATAACTATCCGACTGTTTAGCTCGGACAGTCATATCGCAAAACCTCCTACTTTTCAACCTGACCGATTTTTAAGAGGTTGGTTTATCAGTCTTATGGCTCATAACCACATAACCCACACGTTATATAGAACTTCCTGATGTGGAAATGGTCTAAAGCAACCGGGAAATGTTATTTAGATCTCTTTCTTTCAAATACAGAATATGAAGTGATAGACACTGAATGAATAATCAGGAGTTTCCACTAAATTACTCTAAATCGAGGGAGTAAAATCCTTTTCTTTTTTATCTCAGATATCCAGCTCAAATTCCAAATATTAGATAACTGACTATTTGTTCACATTTGCTTATTCGGCATCCAGCGTAAGTCACATAAACAATCGTGTGATTTCGCTGTTCCTCTTGTTCAAATTTTGGTCGTTTTGACTACTTACATCCTACCGACCTCTCCTCGGGGGATATTATGTTGTTAGGCTGCATTTCGGCTCAACTAAAGGCATATAACTTTCACGCGCTGGACAACAGGGCTTTGCGTGGGTTTGAGATAAGCCGTGACACGTCCTGAAACTGGCCCGGCACCTTGTGCTCACATAACACCTTGCCGGTCAAACCGCACACTACTGCAAGGCCTGTGCAGATTCTGGTTAATGGGTCATCTGAGGTCAAAGTGCAACCTGGATAAACAAAGGCATGCGATCCAGTGAACCGAGTGTTAGCCCATCATAACTACACCGTCTTTTTAAAGTGGCACGGTTGTCCTCAAGCTAATCTACTTTCCCTCTGGTTAGCTGATATGTCGAAATGTGGTGGGTGTGAATCAGCACTGTTGTTGACTTCAGAACGGGTCTACCATTCACTTAACTGTATGTTAAAGTGGCCTTATCAGTGACATGACCTGACGGCACGTGTTCTGACACCCATGACCTAATAGACAAGAGACATGTTTGACCTATATCAGAGGGACAGCTGTTGTGCGGATTATCACTGCTGGGGCAGCAGTCATTTCTGCATCAACATATGTCTATTCGAAGCACTGTATTTCCTAGAACTCTACTTTGTTCATGTTTGTACAAGATTAAGATCGCTTGGATATTTTGCCGTATATTTGACTTCACAAATCTTCAAGAAAACAGGAGGTACCAAGGATGACAAACTTGAAGAGCGTTGACCGTTTTAAACGTGCAGGTTGCGGTCGTCGTCCATATCTAAATCTAGCTACGAGAATGAAAGCGTGAGCACGAAAATGTGGGAGCCCCACTGTGACGCGGAAGAAGTACGTTCTTATTGCGGTTACATATGTATTGAGCTCACAAGGCTAACAGAGAGGCCAGGAGATAATCCCACCATTTCCATATTATATTGGTGACACACGCGGGACATTTGCAATGGGTTTCCACCTGTTTTATTTTCCTGGCATAGAAGTTACCTCCTGGAGTGTATAACAGTCAGTACTTACCAACTACTGTCGTGCAATTAACTTTAAGCGAATCAAATCGGTTATCCACGGATCAGGGTGACTACCAGTGTTTTTCAGGATATCGCCGATGGCTTATAAAAATGATAGCGTTGTAATAGTCCACCCCGTTGGGGTAATGCACACGGATAGGCTGTTGGAATTGCAATGTCGAGTAAATTCACTCAGCGCTTTTGGCGTTGTTTACCATTTTCGAGGCAACGAAATTAATATCCATCAGGTCTTACATGTATCAAGTTTAGCTTGCCAATTTCAGGAAGGCATATAAATGCTTTGCTTGACTGTTGCGTTTCATTCTCCTTTGGTATACGATCGGTCATATGTTCGTGGTTTGCCAGCAAATGAAAAAGAATTCACTACGACCATATAAGGGATTGAGATAGGCTTTTGCACGTGATAGCCGCTAGGTCACAGTCTAGTGAATAAGTGTCCACACTATAGTTGGTCACCTAGTCTCCAGTAATTGATTCAATTCTTAGACGTGCGTATTACTGATAGGACCCACCAAGGTCGAAATAGCAGTCTACGATTTCCTTTTTGGCAACTGGGACTGTTTACAATTCATTCTTGGACTGTGGTTGATACCTGCTCGTTTGCTGCCAACTCCAAATGACAACCCAGTGTTAACCCCTTGATGAAAAGAAGCGCGTCAACTAAGGGAAAGTAGTGTAATATCCAATCGGCGGAAATGTGCCGATTTGACAAATTCCTGGAAATTGTCTACTAATTAACTTGTTTTCTTTACAATCACGGAGATTTTGAGCCAAAATAATATCTGTGTGAAAGTTTCCTCAGTTTATTTCCGTCAATTACGCAGCACATGAACGTAAAGTTTCCCGTTGTTTCGTGTGTGGATGTTACGCATCTTATGACATCCATCTGAAAGACGGTAATTTACAATTGTACGTACAATTTCCCAAGGTGTTAATCATTACAAACATCGTGTAATAACTGGAGCTTCATGGTTAGTGTTATGGCAGCCGTTTGGTTTATTTCTGTTTCTGCTAGTTGTTTAATAATTAACGATAAAAATTCTTAACCTCTGTGTAAGAATTAACAAGATCATGTTCGACCCAATTCTAATGAAGTGGCAGACGATGCGAACCGAATGGGACGTCCACCAGACACATGGCTAACATCTCGGAATTAACGTTTTCTGTTACGATCAATTTCCTAGGATTCTCTCCCTTCTATCAGTCTGTAATCATCTTTGATCAGATATCCAGCTAGATTCCAACGACATAATGCAACATTCAGGCTGATAAATACGCGAGAGTCAGTCGTTCGTTAGAAGGATTTATCGGAGTTCAAGCGATGCTGTAGCCTATTGCATCCAGCAAACTTCGTTCTCTTACAAGGTCTTTGCTTAGAAACTGCGAATAAAACATTCTCGAATCAAACAGACTCACCTTTCAATAGCTTCAACATGCTGTTTCATATCTGCTCCATTGATTGCGGTCAAATTGCTGTTCAGAGACTGTCGGCCAACATTAACACTTCCTGGTGGGATGGAAAAAATGTTGGGACAAACTGGAGAACTGTTTGTCCCAGCAGGAAAGAACGTACTAGAACGGAACAGAAACGGATTGTCTCCAGATAAAGGCAAATGGGAGCCATGGAACGGGCCGGATTTAGATGAGCCGATCATTGAATCCGTCAGCATGGTGGGCGGAGGTGGTGACGGATGAATATTGGGCAACATTTGGCGGTACCCCGATTAATATCCGCGAGATAACGTAACTGACGAGCACTCAAGTGGACGCAATTTGCGTAGTGCTATTTGCGTTTCAGAAGATGTGCGGTTAGGTGCTGAAATCGATCGAAAATACGTAAACCCACGTGCTTCAAGTTTAGTTTGTGACCACCTGCATCTAGATTTTACGAACGTCAAAAATACACGCTTAGTTAAGATTTATGGCTATGAAAGGTCAGTGGAGTAAAACTTAACTATTAGAAATACCTCAGTCGTTTGACAAATTACTCGGTTTTAATGGGTCACAAAGGTCGTTTGGTCAGTTCTTGATACCCCTAACTTGATGTAGAAATTTGTCTGGTTAAATAACTTTGGCCAAATGAACTGCGCCAATGGTTTATTTCGACAGATGCATAGCGTCAATCTGTAAGACTAACAATGTACTCTGTGATTATAAGATCCTATCTCATTTTACACATTTATAGTTCAACTCTCAGCAATAGCAAATAGTATGGGATTCTACTGCAATAAGTTGCGCATTACTCTCATATGGCCCCAGCTTTTGCTAGCCGGTAAGCTCTTTAGCGAACCCCTTCATTGAAAAACTACAGTTTACATATCTTTTGAGTTGAGAACAGCCGGCAACCTAATTATCACTAGTTTAACTACCGAATTGTGTTTAATAAGTCTAATTTGCTGTAAAGCCCAAACAAAATCTGTTATAAGTGATTTTCCTTCTGAATGTTTATTGAGTAAGTTCATTAAGATTACGTTCCAAGTTGACAGTTTTCTTGAATGATCCATCGGAATGGGGTTCAAATTTTCGCTTATTTCCAGTACAAACCGAAACAACTCGTTCATCAGCAAACCTAGTATAGCTTCAGGTGAGGTTATTCAAAAAACCGAAGTGCTGATGACAAAACAGCTCGAAACGAATATAACAGGACTGTAATACATACACAGAACGACGATGCTATAGAGTCTTTCTTCCTGCTAAGTAGCGTCAGGATAATTCAGGAGACCGGTGGTCTCTCGGGTGAACGCTTCAGACCGCACTATGGAGGTAACTATGTTGCATGCACTTTGCGTACTAGGTTCAACGAGTGAGACCACACACGTACTGTTCACTGGAGATCAAATTAACCAACGCTTATATAAGGCAGGTTTGAAAGATCACATATATACGTTTAAATATAGTAGGTGGTGCTATCTGCTCATACTGTCTGGTCATGTTGAGAAGCTACGGATTCACTGTCTTACAGATCCCAGCAGATAAACTGTAGTCAAACGAATCTGTGTGACTGAAATCAGTATTACATGCTGAGGTAGGCAATGAGTACAACTTGGCATATAATACTGTGCTTTGGAGCCGAATCTTTCAACCGTATTCCAAAAGGTGCCTTTCCCTTGTAGAAGAAGGTAACAAAATGCACTCACAACTTCTACCGGTTGCGCTAACATTCCGTTTCCGGAATCGGTGACTTACGTTGGATTATTTTCTACAATTTCATCACCGTTTGGTTATTTCCGACCATCTCTGCGACCACGCTCTCGAATCAGCAACTGTTTCTGACTAACTGCTAAACCAAGCTGGAATGTGTTATATCAAACAGGTATCTTGTGATGCTTATCGTTACAAATATGAAATTATTTGAGGTGGGCAAGTTGATTTCGAAGGCTGTTCAACTCGAACTTGACAAGCTAAGATTTGTTCGGGTTTGTCGCTTCATAAATGGGTTTTCATTGGATATAATTATGTTGAAGCTGAATTTGTGAGGTACAGATTTAAGATTCTTGTATAGGTTTCATAAACACTATAATTTACACAAACGTCCTAGTTCATCATTTACTTCAAAACTACCAAGTAACGTTTTGACTGCTGTTAAGTATATAAAAACTTTTGCTAAGAATGTTTACTTGCATTAGAAAGGTGCAGTCAGATAGACAGTCACCTCAACGGTATCAATGTACATAACCAGGAACTCGGGATCTATGGACTACGGATAGTTCCTTTGTTGGTCTATATTTCTATGTGACCATCTATCCGTATAGTTTCATAGATATGTGAACTGACTTCTTAAAGGAATATAGGCTGGCATATAAGTACTCCACGTAAATAGTTACCAATAATAGACACGATCTACGAATTAGAGCGGAAAGATTTCCAAGTCAAATACAATTAACCCACTCGAGGTCGACAAGCTGACTTATCACTGTTTAATCCATATTCAGAACACATGAAAAACGGGACCTTTTCAAGAGTATCCCATCTGAATCTAAAGAGCATGGTATGTTTACAAAGTTTCACAATAACACCTAAATATGTGCATGCAAAGCTTAATTTTATTGTAAATACAAACTATGTTAATCAGAGAAAATTCCTTCCTGGTCAACAACACTACTGCTTTTCTGCGGGTCAGATACAACCCTTCTCCCTACCGGTTACTAAAACTCGGAATCGAAATGAATTAATCACGAAATTTGGCAGTTTTACCTAAGAAAAATATAAGGTGATATCAACCGTGGAACTAAGAATTTCTGAATCAGTGATACCGGAAAACACAATGCACAGTTAGAACGCAATTCAAAAATGTGTGTTCGACTCGGCTAAATCGAGCGTTTGCGTTTGCACACACACACACACACACACACACACACACACACACACACACACACACACGACAGTCAGGATTACAGGACTCGGAAAGGGGATGGGTTGTTTAGAAATCACAAAAAACTGTTTACAACCTCTGAAAGTACAGGACGAAACGCTAGTAACAGTCAGTCGCTTCTAGCGACAGTAATGGTACCAGATACTTTTTGTGAAGTGTAATAGTCCAGTTGCCAATTCCCAGAAGAACTCGACGCAACGTAATTAATGTTTCGAAAACGAAAATTGTCAGCTCTTCCTAATGAACTTCCGTATTAGAAAGATCAACTGGACATCACAATGTCATTGGAAGAAGTTGCCTACAAGTATCAACTGGCAGTTGAAGAAAGCAGTTTTCATCTCGACGGATAGTTTTGTGTCCAACTATCAATATAACTATTGAGATTATGCTAGACAACTGCGATTCGAACAGTAACGGAATAATTTGACACCTCATATTTTAGTAACCTGTCTGAGTAGCACGTAAATGCAGATTTTCTAGAGCATGTTATGTGTACTGTTTGATGGTTCTTCTTCGCATTTTCTGACTGTTGTATCCTCCAGCCTGTGAACCACACTGGTGATGCAAATATCGCAATCAAGGGAAATTACACAGGTTTTGGTGATTGGTAATGGATATAACATCTATCAAGATGAGACTAACCGGTAGGTTGATAGCATCTGTTGATAACTTCTACAGATCTGTTCAAGTATACGTCCTTTAGTGAGGCAAAAACCTTGAAAGGATCATTATAAACGGGCGCTGATTTTATAAGGTCTAGAACGGTTTCTAGGTTAGAAGACAAGCTCAAGTCTTGGCAGTTTTAATACAGAGAAGCAGTTAGTTGTACAGTAGGCGTGTTTAAATAATGGCATCTTTAATTTAGTTCCGTAAATGGGGTAGTGAAATTTGACAATTCTCTAAAGCCAGTCAGTTATACAACGATATAGAATCCAAAGCTTTTGCAGTAAACAAATTGATCATCAGCCTAATGCACTCATATACAAAGAACAGGGGATATTAATATTGGGGATGATTAAGAATACCTTCAGCTAGGGGATAACTTGATTTAAGAGTTCAAGGAGGTGGAAAAAATAGGTGGCTAAGAAAGACAAAGAGATAGTTTGTAATGAATTTCAATCAAGGTAACCACATTGTTAATTTTAACTTAGGATTGAAGAAACGGGTGTACGGTCAGGAATCAGTTTTCTGGCTAGATGACAAAGCGGAATTGATGTAAAAAAAGATGGAAAATAGTCTACTGACTATTCGGATCCTGATTCATAAATGGACAAGTCACAGTGGTATGTGGGACTTTGTATAAGCAAATATTAATGTTCAATGTAAATCGGATTTCCTGAATAGGCATATTTGTCCAAAACTGGGCTTCAACTCTATAGAAGGGAACAACTGTGTGTTATGGTCCATTCCTACATACTTTCTTATTAGGCAACAGGGTTATCTGCATTGTAAATTTCAGAATTTACATTCTTTCTTACATGAATCATTAACTACAGTAAACCTCATTACATTTTTAACTTGTCCTTCACCATTAATTCCCCGATAATTCCTAAACTTTCTAGGTTGGTTGATTAATTTTACGTGTTAACATACTGCACTGCATAGGTTCCTCTTCAATCTTCCTCTCATTCAAGATAGATTCCTTTCTGTAAGTGTGTTGACCTTTTCCAGGTTGAATTGTTGGGGAATTGAATGTATATGGAGCAACCGTAAGTTTTATCACGTGACACGGCAAAAGTTGTGAAAGAACGGCCGTTAATACAGGTTTATGAAATATGCTGTGAGTTGCCTATTAGTGTCGTTAGCCAAAACGGTAGTAGTCATCTACATGGGTGTGAAAATGAATGACTGCAATTGTTAACAAATCAAAATTTTAATCTTGTGTTTCTGTTCGAAATGGGTGGACTATAAAGTCTAGCCTAATTTAGAGGCTGCTGTCAGGTGCGAGTGTTATTCAATGTATATCAACCACACTTTGGGCTACTTATCAGTAATTAAAACACCACTCATCACGTTAAGGCAAATCGATGAACGCCGACTTTACTAAGATGTCCATACCACGGGGTTGTCGAGGCTGGTTGGCACGACAATCATTAAGTCATCTTTTAAATATCTCCAGTTACCGGATTGCTGCTCACTAGTAATAACGGCTGATACCTTAGATGTCGTAATTCCACCGTGTCTAACATGCGATCAGTGATTTACTATTCAGTGTAGTCTTTTCGTTGACATGTGAACTAGAGCTCAGTGCACGGTAGCGAAAAACTTGCATTACAGATTAATTCCGATAAGAGCGAATCCAGGGTTTAAGACTAGGTTTCGAAACAGGTTGATTAAAAGGTCTATCTGAATGCAAACACTGCGGTCATTTGAGAGTGTAGTCAGCACCTCCTCGAATGATCGTCAGTTTACTGAAAGTTACACTTATGAAAATGAGTTAAACCTTAAGGAAGTTAACTTCGATTGTGTAAGAAATAGGGTTGTTAGAATTATGAATGTAAATGATCGGTATGATCTGCCATTACCCCACCTGTCTGGGTGGGTACAGACGATTTTAGTTTGTTCGATTACGTTAGCTCAGGTTAAAACAGCTCAAGATCTTGATTGCTGTCATGGTTCGTGGCACACCTGTGAACGTAATCAACCAGATCCTCAGGCCATACATACATGACGTGGAAAGGTGGTTTTTAAACTGAATAGAGAAAAGCCTACATAGAATTTCAAATGTGACTTTCATGGTTCAAATCAGCATAAGCCAACCATCTCTGCCTCTGAGGTGAATCCATCAATTACAAGTGGTACTCGGGGTTCCGGTGGGTCAGCGAATTAGAGTATGTCTCATTATGCCTGCAGGTCGCCAATTCGAGCCTATCTCGCACTAGCCATCTGACGAATTCACTCCTTCTGCGTTCAGTCGATAGCGGTATCCTCGTTTAGCTGGCTGAAGATAAGCATTAAATAAACGCTGACCACTTGTTTCGGGTGATCTGTAGCAGGTCAAAAATCATTCAAATATGATCATTCTGCACTACTGAAGCTATCGGAATCAGCCTACTCAACTCAATCATTGCGTTATCAGCAACAGTTTGTTCAAGTGCTTCGCCAGTTCTGGTCTTAGTTTGGTCAGATCATTGGCCTATATATGCTACTCAGCTAATCGACAGGTGTAATATAATAAACAAACCAAATAGTAATCCAATGAATGATCGTAAACCTTATTTTTATGTAATAGACCTGACGGCCCATACGATCAAACTGTACCAATCCTCTAAATAACTGTTCCGGGGTGAAGATGGAACGTGTGTATTCCTAAAAATGTCTTCATTCTGACAGTCATATTTTGTCACTTTCTTCTCGAATCACACGAATCACACGAATCAAATGCTGTTTGATATGTAATTGTCGGTCTCCTTTCCTATGCATGTGATTGCTGCTATAATTTGCCACTTTTAGATTTCTGGTTAGACCACCTCTATAACTACAACTGTTTCAGTTAGCGTTCGCCATCTGATAACATTTCGTAAAAAATGTGGGCATAAAACAACAAATAACACTTGTACGCTTTCTGAACAATGACAAACGATCGTCTAGTGTGCTAACTTCGTGACACCCGCAAGGGTAGTTTTAGGGACGTTCTATTAGACTTTCTTAACAACTGTTCACAAGGGCCTACTTACACACATTGTTCTTGTGACATGCGGTTGAAACTAGCAAGCGCGCACGGGTCGAATTTGAATTGCATAACAGGATGTGCTGTTGTGTTGTTGATGCCGTTTTCGTTTTCGTTTGTGTAAGTCGTGTACATGGCCTACTGGACCATTGGCTCATACTTATTCGTGTAGTTTTCTTTTACATGACTGTAGTTGGAACCTCTACTTCGGAAGAACACTGTCCCTTTGTGTCTCCAAGTAACCGTAAAGTTGGTCCGTAAGTATAAAGAACAATCAGAGTAAAGATAGCCGGCTTGTATGTTACATCCTATGTCAATAACATGAACACATCAAGGTTATTTTCGGATGCCGCCACCGGAACACACTTTCAAACTGAGTGTTGGATTATGTTTATCTGTGCTCATCCTACCCACTTCATAGACGGATGTGTTTGGAAATGGTGTACAGTGTATACCAAATTTACTAAAAAATACTAAATATATAGGCTGTGAGTCAATATCCAGATGCATCAGTATTGACAATAATCACTAATGCCAATTGGTATGGCACGCTATTTTCCACATTGTTCGGATAACCGTTTAAAAGTAGGCAATGCTAGTCAACGACATCGTTTTACATCCTAATGATTGTGGATATGCTCATAACATCACATTTTCTGTCTGACAGGCCTAGGCACAGGTTAAAGCTGTAGTGCATTCCAGTAGCACAATCAGTACGACTCGCTGTGCCTTGGAATAGATGTTCCAGGAATTGACATAAACCTATACTACTTCCAACTTCAGTTTAGTACAGTCATATCTTCCCATTAGTGAATATTTCTTCAAGGTGTCTTCATTAGTCATGAATAAATGTACCCTGAAGTTGGGATGGAAGCTCACACGAGCAAAAATAGAGCAATGACCGACTGGTAAGAAGCTGGAGAAAGCGGATGCAGTCAAATTATTTACTTGTCATTAATAATCCAGAAAATGTCGACAACATTCCCCCGGGAACAAGGAATGATTCATACACATTAACGAATTAGGTACGCAGTTTATTTCGGCAGAACAGTCTCACATTAAATGTGCATTATTTAGAGTGGACAGAAGGCGAACAGATTTGGTTTTGAACCAGTTAGACCTAACGTTTGGAGTTCGATGTAACGTTGGTTTCGACATCGGTACTGATGTGTTCGGTTACTGGTAGCTCAGGGATACCAGAATGATAAAAAGTATCAACCAATCCTTTTCCAACTGCACATTGTGCGATGTTTGTTCCCCCAGGGGAATCACCCTCTACCTTTTTTCAATCTGAGTCCAGTGCAAAGTCACTCATTTCGGTCTTTCATTTGGGCCGAGTAATTATAATTGGAAAAATGAAAGGAGCTAAAATGTTCCTGACCAAATTGGACAATATTTGGTAACTTCACAACTGCTCCCAATTAAACTTACCCCTAATGACAATCACTTATTAATGCGGACGTTTAACTGCCAAACAACCATGAGGCGAAAACAAACGAAAGTTTACAGTTAACAGGAAACAGAATAACACAGATGGGGTTCAACCTAATAACCTGCATATATATTCCACCTATGTAAAAACGTTGGATTATCTAAGTCTAACGAACAAACAACCGAGATGAAATTAGAGTTGAAGTGTACCTGTTATTTTTTCGTCAAACTCTACATTAATTTTCATTTCCATATAGATTGAACATCACCCACGATTGATCGCAGCTGTCGCATTCCCATAGAATTTCCA